>JAQFXT010001842.1:0-14915 GCA_034683725.1 Strigamia crassipes
GCTATTGTCAGTGTAAAATACATGTACTGTTTGGATGGTCCCTCTAAGGTTCCATCATGATTCTGTCTTATTTATTTTAATGGTTTCTCTAAGTTACCGTATTTCTTTTATATTGTTTATTATTCTGCCACCAGGCTATGCTTGTGTATTCTGATCATCGAGTTGCTGTTCAGGCAGTGTTTTTCCAGCCGCCTCGCAATATGCGTGAATAAAAGCTGCCCATTTGCTTTTACCCATGGTGCCTGTTCATTTTGTGATCCAAATCCTCAACAAGAATCCCCACATGAGAGGGATCCTCCAAATAATAATAATAATAAGTTGTCTACCAGGAATGAAGTAACTTCAATCTCTCAAGGCCCACGACTGACGGAGATAACAAGAAAAGCGCTGCGTATACTGCACACCCTGCGCGCATTTTACACTGCGTATTGCGACCAGCAAAAGCTGCAAACGTGACATAATAGTTATTATAATGGTAACATGTTGTCTTTCAGTATCACTTCCTCAATACCAAGAGAAATCCCTGCGATAACAATTTACACTACTGTTTGCATAGTTGTATCATGGAAGCACTTACTTGCAGGTATGAGTTTAGTTTTAGTCAAATCACTAACAACATTACATCAAAGATTATTATTCATTTGAAACAACATGTAGCATCCTCACTTCAATGCCTTTATCTCTCAAGGGGGCTTTGTTATTCACGTGGTTTCAACTCTTACGATCACTTACCTTGCTGTTTTTATACTCAATAAATGACATATTATACAACGTATAATGAATAAATGCTTTAGTCAGGGTTATCAGCCTTAACACTTTATTCACTGCATCCTTGCGGGGCACAAACGCCATCTTAAATTATTCTCACTCAATACAGTGAATAAAGTGGCTGCCATCTTGAATCTTCACCATTCGGTGGTATTAGATTGCCTTTTCCTTCTGGCCACAATACAATTACCATTTGGTGTAAGGAAATTTTGGTAGACTTCGTAATGTCCAATCCATTTAAATTGGAATTAACAAGGATGTAAGCAAAACGTATTTAGATAGATTTTGTGATAAGAATGTTTGTAAGAAAAACCTATTTAGATTTTCTAATCACCCAAATTTGGACTTTTAGAGCTAGATTCATTTGAATCTAAAGTTTCGAGAATCGTATTCATTTCCGCTCCCTTGAATACGAGTTTTCAAAAGTAAACCTATTCAGGGTTACTTTAACTTACCATCGGATTTCTGTTAATAAATAATTAGTTTGAGTGGGAGTCCGTTACAGTTGGCAACTTGGGAAAAGAAATCCTGTCTCAATTCCGATTCACTGATTTGGCTAACTTGATCGCTTTAACCTTCACATTGAAGGAGTTCTGGCTTACGACTAGAGGCTCAGTAAATAGACAGTCAACATTTTACATGCAATTGTCTTAGCACATCGGTGCTATGCGTCCTGTTATAGGCGGCACACACGACAGCGTGCCACAAAGTGGATATTTTGTAAGGACCAAATTAGTGTAAGTTATAAATCCAAGGTAAGCAAGCAAGCAATTATTTCCGGTAACAACCTGCTATTTATATTACCAAGTCAATTAGTCGGAGATTATCTATTCTCCAAAGGAAGTAATTCCCTTCAGAATTCCTCCAATCACGAAATCTTCGGCTTGTGCCTATGTACGTGTTACTTTTAGTAAAGTCATGAATAAATACGATGGTATCTATTGTTATTCACCACGTAGCTAGTGCTAGTTCTTGTGAGAATTAGCCAACTTTATGATACACTTGAATAAGAGTTATTTGAAAGTATTATACACGTGATTTGGAACTTGGATTTGGCGCGACTTATTCACATCGCGTGCTCTGGTGGTAGTTTTTATGTCTTTTGACAAAACTAGATCGTCACAAACCTAAAGACCATTCTGTTACACAATATATTCTTACATCACAAGTTACTTAACCCATTGCAGTAAAATTTAATATTGAATTCAGATATCCGTTTTTTGATGCAAGAAGTCTACCGGAATGCAATAACACTTATCTACAGAAACTAGTCAAAAGATTACAAGCGATTAAGGAGGTATCACAAGCTTGCAAATGTCTAGATCTATGTGACGTGACACAGCTCGTCAACGTCAATTATATATTACCACATTCTGAAAATATCATCGACATTTCTGTGGTGAATAAATACATTCGGACATTGCAAGAACGATTTTCTTACAACATAATCTCGCTGCTGTGTGACATCGGCGGAAACATCGGACTCTACTTTGGAATATCTTGCGTAACGCTCGTCGAAATTTTTGTCCACTGCTGCAAAATGCCTTTAATGAAATACAAAAGAATGAAAAGCAAAGATTTAAAGTTGCGCGACAAAATTGTAGCAATGCTAGAAAAAAAGAAAAAAACGGTCGAGAAAAGAAACAAATTGAAAATCGCCATCCTACTACTTCTAAGTTTGATCTCCATTCACCAAACTTACATTTCGATTAAGTCTTATTTTGATTATCCACTCGTCAAAACGATTACTCTCGTGAGAGACCAAATTCTTCAATTCCCACTCGTTATACTTTGTATAGACTCTAGAGAAATAGAAATGGCCAAAGATAATTTAACTCAACAACAGCAAACTGATGATCATCATTACCATCTCTTTGATTTACTGCATTCATCAACTAAATTCGCAAACAATCCACTCGAATTGTGGAAAGCCTCTTCAGATTGCAAACCACGTAAAACAGCTATGGTAAGTGCAAGTAACATTTTAAATGAATTTCCATCTATTTAATTGACATATTAAAGCTACGTAATAATAAAGGTTTTGATAAAGGTTCAATGTACTTTGACTTACAACAGCTATTTTTATAGAAAGAAAAAAGCTGTGTTTCAACAGTATTTGGAATCTGCACTCAGTTTAAAATAGGTAGAAACAAAGACAAAGCACAATCACTGGTTTTAATTTCTTTTCACTTCTAAATTGATACAGCCGATCAGCTGCAAAACCCATTCAATTTATTTCTTACCACTACAAATGCTTTTGAAGTAATGCCTTCAATGCTTTTTAATAGTAAATTCAACATTATAAACAGACGAGAAATGATTCAAGCAGTAAGACCTTTTGTACTTTCACTTTTCTGTCCATTTCCAGTAGATTAATTTAATTTAATTTAATTTATACCAGAGCTTTATTCTACCGCAGAATCATATCCTTCATCCAAAATATATTTTTTACTTACCCACTTGGAGTAGGCTTAACATCGACATTTCCCGTCAAACGGTAATGGTTGATATTATATCTGGTTACAAAGAATCACGAGAATATCCATTTGTCTTTGTCTGTTAGGGTTGAGACCCATCCGGACCTCAGCCCTGAACATAAATAAAGCAGAAAAATAAAAAAAAGAGCGTGTTTGTTCTTAGGCCCGTTCCTAGAGTACAGTGCACCTGTGTGTTTTTGGTCATGTTGGCGGCCCCTCTCCCAATAAGCATGAAACACAAATTCAGGTGAAAAAAAACACATTATAAAAAAAAATGCATTTTGGAACCAAAATATAAAATATATTTTAAAAAAGAATTGCATTTTTAAGCAAAAAATGCTTTTGTAGCAAAAAACATGCATATTTTGACAAAAACCTTGAATATTTTGCCAGAAACATGTATACATTGGATACTTTCTGTGTCACCTCCTTCCAGGGGGCGACCCAGACCTGTGGCGCCAGTGTGTTTTGGACACGTTGTCGCTATGGTAGGATCGGGCCTGTTTGTTCTTGTTCACAAAATTTGAGTCTACTGTTTGATCAGGTCGAGAGAGTTGATAACAATAATTGAATTTGCTAGAAAATAGAGGTTATGTCAGTTGAAGAACTTACAAAACCCACTAGTATTATCACGCATGTGTATTCTTTCTAGTTGGTTCGAGTGGATACTCCGAAAAATCCTTGTGCAGCGAGCGATCAAGTTTCAGAATGCGAGAGAAAATGTTATGTGGACAAAATACAGCAGAAAGCATTCAAATGCAAGTACGTATGTTCTCAACACGTTACGAGTAGGTTTAAGTTTAAGTTTAAGTTTAAGCAAAGATTGTGTCACTTAAACTTATTTTTCATTCCGTAACTTAAGTAACAATTATGCAATTTACACATGCTTATACTCTGTTTCAAAAATCGGGATTTCGTAATGAGCGCGGAATGAACGAGCGCGGAATATTCTGTTTTTGACCAAATCCGTTTCCGCATAATTGACCTAACGCGGACTGAATGACCGCGGAATTATAAATTGGAATACTGAATGAACGCGGAATGGCAAAATCAGACTCTGAATGAACGCGGAATGGCAAAATCAGACTCTGAGTGAACGCGGAATGTGACATTTTTTGAACAAATGACCTTTTTTTTTTTAAACACATTTACACATCGAAATATTTTTTTACTGAATTTGCAGCTGATTTATTAGATTTATAACTGATTTACTGGATTTGCAGCTGATTTGCTGACTTTGCAGCCGATTTGATGAATTCGCAGCTGATTTGCTGACTTTGCAGTTTATTTGATGAATTTGCAGCTGATTTACTGAAGTTGAAACTGATTTACAGAATTTACAGCTGATTTACTGGAGTTACAACTGATTTTTGGGCGTTGCAACCAATTTCTTTGGATTTGCAGTTTATTTACTGGATTTGCAACTGAGTTATTAGATTTCACCAATTGAGTCGGCGCGGAATGAATAAACGCGGAATGAACAGACGCGGAATGAATAAACGCGGAATGAACAGGCGCGGAATGAATCAGCGCGGAAACCTATTCCGCGCCTATTCATTCCGCGCTAATTATTGTAACCCCAAAAATCTTATGACAAACTCCCATTGGCTATTGACCTGTCCACACGCACAATTGAAAAGTAGTGCAAAAAATGCACTTATTCGACACAAGAAGACGCTGATCGACAATAGCACTAGTAGTGACTATTTTTAGAAGCAACCTTGACCGGTTAGCTCGGTCAGGGGCCAGTTTCTAATTCTTTTTCTGGCTACTTTAAATATGTTCAATTTTAAACTTTTTTAAATTTTATTTTTATATTTATTTGTATGTGGTTAATACTTTAATTCAGGAATATTTTAGGGAGTATTAAACTGCCATTTTGAAATTTAACTCTTCCTTATTAGTTGAGAATGATCACATGATCAAGTTATGTGTATCCTTGAGCTTGTGATATGCCAATAGGAGTTTTTCACAAGTTTTCTGAAACTGAGTGTAGTTGAATGATTTAGATCTCAGCAGCACAAAGACATGTGCGTTAGTAACAGTGTTGAACGCTTTGTAGGACAAGACCTATGTCCAAGCTACTCAGCCAGGATTCTACTGTAATTTTTAACTTGACTTAATACTAATCCTAATGCAGGAAACATTAACCCAGTGGCGTAGCAATGGTGGGGCGGAGGGGACGGTCCGCCCCGAGCGGCACTTTTTTGACAGCGCCACTCCATCTAGATTTTCTGCAAAATTTTTCAAAAATGTTTTAAAAGTTTGGAAAATTTTGCAAAAACTAGCAAAATTTTGCAAAAAACTAGCAAAATTTTGCAGAAAAACTCCAAAAACAGCACAAAATTTTGCAGAAAAACTCCAAAAAGAGTGCAAAATTTTGCAGAAAAATTCCAAAAAGAGTGCAAAATTTTGCAGAAAAACTCCAAAAAAATTGCAATATTTTTCAAAAATCTGCAAAATTTTGCCGATTTTTACAAATTTTTTTGGATTTTTGCAAAAAATTTTAGAAAGGGGGGGGGGGAGTTTGGGCAAACTCAGAGACCGCCTCAAGCGGCAAAAGTTCTGGCTACACCACTGCATTAACCTCTCTAAAATCTTCTTTTGTTAGATTGCCATTTATGGAAAACAGTACACTACCTCTTTGCTTGACTCCAGAAACAGCTAAACTGACTCACAACATGTATTTGGAAACACAATTTACGACAGATCCGCAGAAACACTGTTCCTGCCCAAAACGCTGCGAAGAAACATTATTTATACCTTTAGCAAAACGAAACGAAATTACTTTTCTCTTTTACTACTACAAATTTCATGTTGGCAGCAACATTCGAGAAATAATTGCGGAAGAGAAAGTAATTTCCATTGTCAAGTTGCTATGTCAAATTGGATCAATTATTTCCATTTGGACCAGTCTCTCAATATTTGCTGTTATTGAATACTTCATCTGACTGCAAAGTAAACAAAACAATTTGTAAAAAAAAAAAAAAAAAAAAAAAATTATTTTGCTTTTTGGAATAAAAAGCAAAATAATTTTTTTTTTTTTTTTTTTTTTTATCTGCTCAATTTGTATTTTAGAAAAAGTACACAAGCATCACTCATTTGCAGACAGTTTTACAATTAATCTGTTTACCACTTTGTATTGTAACTCACATTTACTCCATCTCAATGTATTTTTGTACACTGTTACTGGGGTGTCGCATTCAGGTTACCCGAGGAATGGGTTAACCCAATGCGGGACGCTCAGTTCACTTAAATAACATACAAACAACTCCTTTTTAAGGTATTCAAGGTATTTAAGGTATGCATTGTGTAGGCATGCAATATTGTAAATAATTGTGCATGTTGTATTGCAAACTTGATGAGCCTATTGTGTTTTGGTCAAAGATATGAGTTTAAATTCGACCCTCTTTTGGAACTGATTTCACTAATATTTTGACAAATTTCACTAATATTTTGACAAATTTCACTAATGTTTTGACAAATTTCACTAATGTTTTGACAAATTTCACTAATATTTTGACAAATTTCACTAATATTTTGACAAATCTCACTAATATTTTGATAAATTTGTCACGGATCAACCTTTCTAGCAGGGTTGTAAAGGATGGGTATGCGCGGTGGACTCGCAGGTTGACTAGCGCTACTCATGGGGCACTTCAGACAAGGGCTTCTGTGCCACCAAGCGTTAGAAGTCTCGTGTGCAATAATTTATTTGTGGGCTGGATTCCTATTCCTCTGTTAAGATGCCAGCGCAAGAGATCTTCAGGTTGATGGCTGCGCTGTGGGTGCGCTGGCTTCTGCGTGTGTAACGTGTTGTCCTAGATCCGGGATGATTGGGTGCCGGTGATCGGCATAGAGAGAGACCAGTGGTCTGGTAATGTGTAGGGCAGAGTTGGCCTGATTACTAGCGTATGAGCCGGCGCTGCTCTGCAGTTAGACCGACTCAGGGCTGAAGTAAGTGACTGAAAGCTGAGGCGATGTTAATGGATGAAGCCCCCGCTTAAGAGTGATGTTTATTAGCGCTTGTAACAAACAAGTCACCTCTGGTCAGGTGACCAGAGGTGCAAACTATTGAGCAAAGAGGAGGGGTGAAAGTGAGCTATAAATAGTATTAGCGCAGATCTTATCATCTAGCGCTATGCAGATGACTCGCATGCAGATTTGTGCATGAGAGCTCATCTGCATTTAAATCACAAAGTGCATGCCCGTGACAAATTTTTATTAATTTCACTAAAATTTGATAAATTTTTATAAATTTCTGTAAATTTCATTAAAATGTTGACAAATTTTGACAAATTTTAACAAATTTCAGTATAAATTTCATCAAAAATGTTGACAAATTTCACTATAAATTTCACCAAAAAGTTTTGATAAATTTCGCTAAAATTTAGTCACATTTCACTAAAATTTTAACATATTACTATAAATTTCACTAAAATGCTGACGTATTTCGCCACAATTTCCTTTCTACGGACATTCAACATTTAGTATATTGGAGTTGCCGTTCAGTAAACGGTACACTGTTTTATCCTTTTCTGTAATCTGTTGCCAACTTCATCGTAAAAGAAAATAACTTCAAATTTATTCATTCTTTTCTAAATACTGTTGTTTGAGCAATCAATGAACACAAATTTATCCAAACATTTTCTTTATTCCGCAACTATCAAAACTAAAAAATTTTAAAATGAATTAATTGACACAAAATTATTCATGTTTTCTGTATGTGCTAATGTACGAACAACCTTGAATTAATTCACAAATAAAGATTTACTGGCAGAATCTCTTCTTTACGTCAATGGAACGATCTCCATGATGGGCCCCACTCCAATTAATTATTTATTCGCAACAGACATGTTATAAGTATTTATTAGATCGGAATAGATCTAACTTTCTAAAGAAAGGACGAAATTCACTTACCACATGGTAATGGTATTGTGGCGATGCGGAAAGTCGGCCAAACGCTCCTAAATAGCGAAGATTCAAAATGGCACCCAAAAGTGCGCACTATGGAACCACGTGGAACCCGAAAATGGCCAAAAAGGAACCGATAAAACAACAAAACCCGATGCAAAACCCGATCGACTGATGTCGTAATTATTAAACGCTTGCTCGTTTTGTTTCTGGTCTTGTGAACTTAACCCCCTGAAGTGGTATTTCCCTCGAAATACCCACCCCAAGTCGACATCGTCACACTGTAAGAAGGTACAAATTACGTTTCAATAGTTAGGATTCGAAAAATTCAAATCTGAAAAATAACATAAAACAAATCCAAATTTTAATTTTAAATCAAAAAGCAATGCAATTTTAATCAAATCGTCTGTTGTAATAAAAGTGGCTCACACTCGACGAACACAGACCGAATCAGCAAAAAATACATATAATCAATTCGAATCAATTGCTGAAATTATATTTCATTTCTTTTAAAAATTCATTGCATCAGGTCAAGGACAACTTGGTGCAGGCTCTGCATTTACAGTCAGTCAATAAAGGAAGTAAACATACAGTTTATGGTTTCATTGCTAAAAAACGATAAATTAAAAATAAACACTGATCATAAATGTCATTCTTGGTAACGCCCATTACTGGATACTGTATGTTCAAAGTTTGTATTCATTCAGTTTTGTGTTTTTATAAACAGCGATAACAGAAGACAAAACCATGCGTGTGTTTCAACCATTAACCCGAATTCAACAACTAAGAAGAAGAAAACTGCAACACATTGTTGACAGTGTCATAGAGGAACAAACAAACATACCAGCATTCATCACATCTCTGAAGAACATTCGAAATACAAAACGAATTACTTCTTATTTGTTATTCACGTTGCTGGTTATCAATTTGGCAATTTGTGTTTACCAAACTGTAGAGCGTTTATTGCATTATTTGGACGAACCAACAGCAGTTGATGCGCACATAATTGAAACAACACATGGGCCATTTCCACATGTTTATATTTTCCCACCTACAACACAGGAATTTGAAAATTTTGCTGCACAAAATTATAACCTGAAGTACGGCAGGATCCTGTGTAATGCTTTACTACACCCAGGCGGGACAAACATAAAAGATGATTTAACTAATGTACTAAAATACATGTGTGTACTAAGTTACATAACTGATGCGTACTTTGCAATGGTAAAACTCAATTTCTCTCTCTCTTGTTGCATCAATAAATGAGAATTTCTTTGCAGGGAAAATCACGCGTTAATCTTACAATTCAAAATTACGATACCATTTTTCAGCCTACTGCCCAAATTTCAAGCCGTAAGTACAAATACCAACAAAGTACATCAATCTTCATGATTTCTAAATTCATTTTGTTTAGCTTTGTGGCTTCCCTACGGATATTTTAATTACAAGATGGTGATTAAACTGAAATTTCCAGCTGAGTGCGAGGAGGTCGAAGTACGTAAAAATTCTAAAGATTGTGTCCCAATGAAACTCATGATCTTTAATTTTTCAGTTTTTAATTGATACTTCACCAGTCATATATCATCTAGACAGTAGCAAAGGATTACGTATGATATTGAAATCACAATATTTTAAGAAATCTAGAAATGTCTTTAGAACTGACATACAAAAAGTAAGAAAAAGAATAAATTTTATATATTGCAATTTGCAAAACGCCATCTATTTTAAAAATAACTATCGACCAAACAATGGTCATGTTATGTACAACTCTTTTACTGGCCGATATTTGCTGACCTACTAGACAAAGCGTACTAGTCCTTTACATTAAGCAGTTTGAAAAATGCTGTCCTATAACACTTTTAATTAGACTAATGTGAATTTGTATCGAAGCTGTGTCAAAGATTCCTAAAATTAAATATAACCTAAAATTACCCACAATTTGTCTTTCAGTATCACTTCCTCAAGACAAAGAGAAATAATTGCAATAACAATCTACATGGGTGTTTGTATCCTTGCCTCATGAAAAATATTACTTGTAGGTACGTTTTTAGTTATAGTCAAATTATTACAAACATTTAGAGTAACATCCAGATTGGGTATTTGTTTAAATTTTAGCAATCCATAAATTCTTTCATAAAAATATCAGCAATTTATTTATCGTTACTTAACTTTTATTTAGATATCCATTTTATGGTGCAAGAAACCTGCCAGAATGCAATAAAACTTATCTCTATGACCAATACTTGATATGGACAAATCTTCTTAAAGATGCATATGTAATATTCGAGTGTAAATGTCTCGATCTATGTGATGTGACACAACTCAGCATATCCTCCGATACAATACCGAATTCCGAGAACGTCATGGACATTTCTGTTGTGAATAAGTACGTTCGAACACTGAAAGAACGATTTTCTTACGACATAATCTCCTTGCTATGCGACATTGGTGGAAACATCGGCCTCTACTTCGGAATGTCTTGTTTAACACTCGTCGAAATATTTGCTCACTGCTGCAAAATGCCCTTCGTACAGTTCAGAAAAATACCAAAAGTCAATTACAAACTGCGTAAACATATCCAAACAACACTAAAAAAATGCCAAAAGACACAAAAATCCAATCAACTGAAAAATGCTATGTTTGCACTGCTATTTATCACCTCGTTCTACCTAGTTTACAGTTCAGTTTCTTCTTACTTTGACTATCCACTCGTCCAAACAGTTATGCTCGTTAGAGACAGCCTCATTCATTTTCCACTGATTATTTACTGTCGGGACACCAAAGAAATAACAAAAGCCAAATTAAATTTAGCTAACGAACTGCATAATGATCCTCATAGTTACCAGCTCTTTGATTTACTCCATCCGTCATCTCAATTTGCAAACAATCCCATCAAATTATGGAATGCCTCTTCAAACATTAAACAACATTATGCACTCCTTCATGTAAGCAAAAACATTTTTTAAGTTAAATGCATTTTTCCATAAATTTAAGATTGTCTGACTAATCCCCACATTTCAATTGGCAAAATGTAAAAAACAGAAAATTTTTTTTTTTTTTCTCTTGTGTGACCACTAGTTGTTTCAAACAAACCCTTACTGTTTGTTGTGCAGCAATATAGTATACATAAGAATATACAATAATTTTTCCAATTATCCTATTTTACAAATGAAAATTTTTACAGCTTGATAGAAAAACTTACGGCAAGGGAACTGCCAATGTGTCTACCGTGTCGACACCATTTGGAATCTGCACAGAGTTTAGGAAAAGTAAAAAATAAAATACAAAATACAAACAATATTTTTCTCTCACTTTTGTATGTTTACAGTTGATCTACCATATTCTCCAAACATAAATCTTCTTAGAGTTTTTTATGCAGATCAATACACACTGAATGCACTTCAAGCAGTGAGATTTTTTCCAATTCAGTTTCCATTCAGTTGATTTTTTTTATTGCATTTTCTCTAGAACTTCATTTTACCGCAAAATCAAATTCTTAATCCAAAATATATTTTTTACACACTTGGCATGAGTAGAATTTATATTGCTATTTCTCGTCAAACGGTAATGTCTATTTTAGTTACAAACGCCACTGGTACTGACACGTACCGTGTACTGGTATTCCTTCTAGTTGATTCGAATAAAGACTCCGAGAACTCCTTGTGCAGCAAATGATCAAGTTTCAGAATGTGAAGAACAATGCCATAAAGCCAAACTGCAGCTGCAACCATTTAAATGCAAGTATGTATATTCTTAGCGCTTCTAATATATTGTTTTTCTGTATAGAGGATGAAGTATTTAACACCACATTTCCAAAGTTGAGCAAAACAAAGCATTTGATTTAAAAATTAATCACACTAAAGTTGTTTGCTTTCAAGGGCGACAAGGAAAAGCCATTATTTATTTTTAAATTGGTTGATGTTTTATAGGTCATTTCAGGCTTACATCCATTTATTTCAATGAAAAGCACAGTTTTTCTTACAGATTCTTAATCCACACCTAAAATTAAGCTAGTTTTGTTAGAGACAATTTTTTAATGAACCATTAGTTCCACGGGTAGATAGTTGCATGGTGCAATGTGCACTTTATTATTAAGAACTTGAGGAATAACAAATTTTCGTAATAATATTCAGTAGTAATATACCGAGTGCACCGAGTAATTGTCAAATAATTAGGTCCGCACGAATCTGTTTGTCTGATAAGATCACGAGTGCCCGTAGTGCACTAGTGATGCTAACAGTAATGCTATCTTGAAACTGTACATTCAAAATGTGTTCTACATTTAGATTGCCATTTATGGAAAAGAGTACGCTACCTCTTTGCTTGACTGTAGAAACAGCGAAAAAAACATTCAAACTGCATTTGGAGACACAACTGAAGACTAATTCTCGAAAAGACTGTCACTGTCTAGATCGTTGTGAAGAAACATTATTCCTACCAACATTAAAACGAGTAGATTGTACTCAATGCTATCCCAATGCCATTACATTTATTGTTGAGAGCAACATTCGAGAAATAATTGCAGAAGAGAAAATACTTTCTGTTGTCAAATTACTGTGTCAAACTGGATCAATCATTGGGATTTTTGCCGGTCTCTCAACTTTTACACTCGTCCAATATTTCATATAGCACAAAAAAATTTTAATTGCTCCACTGCTGTCGCTTGCCCGGTTCTGGTTCTTGTAAGCTCTTCTAGACCGAAAGTTGGTCCCTTTGATAGTAGACCACTCTTGCACCAACCGGAACGAATGACTTCTGCGAAATGAAAGTTCGACCGTCCGACCGGATAAACTCGATCTCCAATAACTTTGTGATGAGTCCCATTTTAACTGCAAAGTACCTCCACTTACTGAAATGTACACTTATGTACACTTAATACACAAAAAGAACTTAACTTTTTAAAATTGCAAATTCTAGATGTCTCAACGTTTACTCTTGTTGAATATTTCATCTGATTGCAAAGAAACCATTTGTAAACCAAAAATTTTTCTTTTGGTCTCTAACTCTTTGTTCAATGTCATTTTGAAAAATTATAACAGCACCACTCACCTGTAGAAAATGTTACATTCGCCCTTTACTACTCGTGTTTAGTTCAATTAATTAAACTACAACTTCTTGAATTTAAAAAAAAATTTGATTGATTTAAATACTTGCTGGAATTTAATCACTAATAAGTTAAAAAATTATTGATGTTTCCTATTCATACAAAAATGTGTATATTGTAATGTTACTTACAACTCTGAATTATTTCATGAATAAAGATTTAATATTCTCAAATTCATTAGATGTATCTTTCTGTTCATCCCTTCTGAGCATTGTAAATAGGAAAATACGAAAAAACTTACCTTGCAAGAAAGCGATCAAATTGAGGACACACTGTTGTCATGGCAGGAAAAATGACTAAAAAAAAAATTTAAAAAAATGGCCGGTTAATCCGTACAAGATGTCATGAATTCATGTGGAATTTATTGCAAATGAATAGCAATCTAAATCGAGGTGAATGACCGCAGTAAAACTTACAATTTGTTCGTGTTTGATTACGCGGCCGATTTGACACGGCGGCCATTACGGATAAGCTGCGGTCCCGTTCTATCTAAAACAAACGGATTGGTTCTGACTGCGAGCAATAATCAATTCTGCAGCTTTCATTATTTCGTTTAATTTAATCAACACATTTTTTTTATTATCATTTTTCGGTGAGGTTTGTGTCGTCGACGATCATGATTTCTTAAATGCTGCGCGCATGCTCAGTGCACGTTGCTGTCTCACGATCGAAAACAAAATTCTCTACGTCAGAACATTGATTGTCAAATTAAAATTCATGAATAAACGATTGCTTGCAACCATTCTAAATGCAAAACATTTTATTTCCGTATTCTAAATATTGATTTTGAACGTCCACACAAAAATTTATATTTTAATGTGTGCTGGCCAAGAACAGTTTTAACCATTGCACCACTCATATCATCTCTTTTACAGTGAGGTCTATTCACTCCTGTATTTAGTAATAAAAGCCCAAATGCTGTTGCCACTATATCTCAATAATTTTGATGCACCTAGTGAGCAAACTTTAAAACACTGAAATTAGTTGTTTTTTTTTCTTTGTAGGCGTACCAACATAACAGAATGAATAATAAATGAAACGTTTTATTTGTAAATTTCAAATATAAACTGGGTTTCAGACGTCGACTGTGCTTAGCTGGAGAAAGCTATGAAAATGTTCATAAAATTTTGTGAAAATGCTCATAAAATTTTGTGAAAATGCTCATAAAATTTTGTGAAATGACGATATCATGCCCGCGACAATTGTAACATTGGAATTGGTTTGCTCGGACAGTAAACTCGTTCAATTCACATTACTACACACATGGTGTTTACGATTGGCTTTTGAACATTCAACTATAGGTGAAACCAGGTTAGATTATGTTAGGTTGTGTTGAGACGAGAGGGTCGCCGAGTGGGTCGCCAATCACAGATTTTCCAGAATTTCAACAGTATTTCTCAGGATTTCAGGCAGATTTCTTGGATTTCAGAGATTTGCTAAAAATTTGAGGGATTTGCTATGGATTTGCTGTGGATTTTAAGATTTTAACCGGATTTCTTTATAGATTTTTCTATAAATTTTGCAACAATTTGGAAGATTTTATTGGAATTCTAGGAAATGCAGAGGATTTCTAGAAAATGCAGAGGATTTCTAGAAAATGCAGAGGATTTCTAGAAAATGCAGAGGATTTCTAGAAAATGCAGAGGATTTCT
>JAQFXT010001843.1:0-14903 GCA_034683725.1 Strigamia crassipes
GTATTTCGCGCGTGTCAACCGATACGCGCTCTGGTGGCAATAATTGGAACCGATTACGATTTCCATATCGTCACAAGTGTTTTGGTGAAAATGCACTTTCAGTTGCTATTAAAGCTACAGATTGCTGCACTTATGACTAGTTCTTCAACAAATTGTGACATTTTTAATAACACTGTGCTTGTAATGGTGCCATTAATAAACACCCCAGCCAATCCCCAGTTAGATTATATTCGATTTAATTTAACTATTCAATTTAATTGGAAAAAGTTAGAAAAGTAATCTTAAAGAATGTAATTAGGAACTGAATTGACAATCAACAATGCAGCAAAACACATCTGGATGTGGCAATAAATCCATATCTGGCAAACCGAACTTTAGACTCAGTTTGACAGCTGTCATTACAATTGTGCTTTTTTTCATTACTTCTGCCTCCAAAACCAAAATTTTGCATTCCATCTTGTCCATATTGTTTCTGGCAACAAGTTTTAGATTTATTATATTTTTGAAGTGAAACTTCTTTAGCCGCAATAATGATTCCTAAAATGTGATGGAAGCGCCGTATGGTTGACACTGCCATCTACGATTCCCAAACTTTTTCGGTTCACGGTTCCAGGGGCCCCAAGTCAAACCACAGGTCTATCTAGGACGATTGATCAAAGTGTAGTATCTGTTCTTATCAGCTTAATATCTGATATGATTCCTATTAGGAGTCTTCGATGTTGAATTGATTTTTGGATTTAGGAGGGAGTTTTAGGAGCTTGCTCTTTGCCCTCTAGGAGTCGCCCTTGATCAATCGTCCTAGGTTCTATAACACATTATTACCGATATTATTCAAATTTTTTAGGGCCCAAATTATTTACGCACGTGCTCTTCTTGTGGAGAAGACCGATCCATTGTTTGTAAATTGTTAGTGAAAGTGCTACTCAATAAGGGCCTCGCAATTCTAATAGCACCCGAGCCTTGTCTTGGAGAAGGCCAGCCCTGATTAAACCTATAACTTTTAGAAAGTAACTCTGCTTTTACTTCCAGGACTACGTGAAGAAGTTTCACTTCTACCGTGTGGTCTTAAGCACATACTCTCTTGTTTTATTAATTTTTTTTCAAAACCAGCTTTTTCTTACTATTTTTCTTCTTGATATAAAGTGTTAGTTGATAACAGGTAATTCGACTTCAGCTTAAAAGGTCTTGTCGCCTTTGAATACATCTTGAAAACCCATAAAAGGTTTTTCAGATTTATTCGTGCATGAAATTGAATAGATCCTATAAAATCATCGATTATATCCAGCAACACCTCGAGTGGTTGCAAGAAAAGTATGAATAGTTCAGTTTTAACATGAAACTGTAAGCAAATGATGCAATTATTCCATCTAGATTGGATTTTACAGGTGATCGTGCGCTCATTTAAACGTAATCACATTTTGCTTTAAAGTTGTGATTGGGAGGTCTTAAAACCAAACAAAATTAAAATTTTAATTTCAAAGCATAAAATAAAAAATTAAATCATCAAATTGCACATTGAACGAAATTATGCCATTTGATCTTACGTAAGAAACATCAAACCAATTTATTTATTTCTGTGCTGCAGTGAAGTCAGATAAATTACCTCTAATTCAACCAACCTATAAATAAACCATCACTTATTACATAATCTAATTTGTTGTTTTCATACCAGCAAAATGTCACATTTAAGTCCGTTATTCGACATAAATTTTATATACCCACTAAACTCTGATATTCAGTACAAATTGGCATTAAACGTTATACGCAACGATGTAATAAAATATGCACAAGTACAAACTTTTATTTATTTTCTTATTTTGTAGAAATTTATGAAAATTTAGCGTAAACATTTACATAACACAACTGTTTACATCAGATTTATGCATCTCTATGGCTAAATCATTCAATTCAACCGGTAAATATCTCGCTTTTCAGCACTTTTACAAGCCTGACAGATAGTTGCCTAGATATAGTTTTTAGATAATTATATTCAAATTTATCCGCGTTGTCTTAAGCCATAATTCCAATCAGGATCTTCGCGGAACTCGAATAAAAACATACATTTCCAACGTTATAGTACACGCGCTTGGATGTGACATAACTTTTGTTTACTCAATAACAAATACTACAAATTTCACCAAATTCAATTATCTCTAAACTGCCTTTCCTCCTCAATCAGAAACATAACTGTAACAGCTACTATTTTCAGATAATTGCTACTAAGTTGCTTTTCAAACGTGCCCATTACACGTCGTGAAAAATAGCGCGTCGTGTGTCAAAACGCCCATTGTGTCATAGAGCAAAAGTTAATGTTGTTCTTGTTAATCAAACGTGTTTGGCTGCATCGAGATTAGTCAGTTCAACTCCTTTTCTCATCCTAGCAATTGCCCAATAACAGCCGTAATGAAATCCTTTAAAAACCTCGTAAATGCAGGCATTACGCAGCGAAATCCGTTCCTTAACTGCAATTACTCCTTTAAATAGAACCAAATAAAAAGAAACAGCACGATTTTACAAGACGTTTTAATCCAATGAGCTTTAAGTTTTAGACTCAGCAACAGATGGCGTTTTCTTTTTATTGTATTGTTTATGAGAAACTAATCATTATTGGTGCATTTACGATTCTGCAATATAAACCTAACGTAAAAATGACGTTTGACCTTCACGAAAAAGAAAAAAAAAACAAAACCAATAAAAAAAACAAAATAAAAAACTTGTTGATGGAATCCTGAGTAAAATTCGAGTGTCTTCTCTCGTTTCACTTACCGCCATAATCGACTCAAACTAATTTATCAAATTAGGAAAAGTGGATAGTTTCAGTTGGCATAGAAACCACAAAGATGTGCGTGTTGCACATCAACAGAGATCCGAGAGAAAACCCGATTGTCACAAAATAAACAAAAAAAAAAAAAAAAATTAAAAAGCAAAAATTGGGCATTTGTTGGTGGAAAAGTGTGTGCTCAAGGTTGGATGCAACGAATCGGGATAAGCGGTCAATAAACTCGCTCCAGTGCGGCGCCGAATACGAATAATCGGCAATGAAAAGGATTGCTCCAGTTTTTATTAAAATCCGAATCCAATATTGTTGTTTCGGGTATAAAATTCGAGAAAACGGAACCCATAACTAGAAAAGAGGAAGAAAAAAAATAAAATAAATAAAATAAAATGAAGGAAAAGTTGGAAAATTTTGGAATTACCGTTTTAGACGTTTTACGAGGAAATTCTTTAATCATTTGGAAAATTTATTCCGAGCTGCAACAGCAACAGCCCAGCGTCAATTTCTCGAGTCATTCAGGTTTTAATATAAATCAAACAGATTTTTTTATTTATTTTTTATTCAATTGCAGGTTCAGTGACGCAGCATTGACCAGCTTGAGTGACGACCCGAAGTGCTGTAGTCTGATTGTCCACCACAAAATTACGTGACTTAAATTCAACCCTTTATGCCAGTAGAGCTTATACAACCAACGTTTTGTTTTCCTTCCTCTTTACAACAACTATGACGTCATTTCGCGTATATTTATCATATTAAGACTAAATAAAAACCAAAGTATTATTACGATTATTATTATTATTTCCTGATGTAAATAAAAATGTTAAATGACCTCGACTTAAAATTTCAAATTCTTTGCTTCGGTTCATCTACAAATTCTACGAATTAAATGATTAAAAATAATTAAATAAATAAATAATATATGTATTTCTATTAAGTATGCACAATGGCACATAATGATCTTAATAAAAAGAAAAAAAATATTTTCATTAAAAAGAAAAAAAATATGAAATTTTATTTTTCATTTCTTGGAATTTATATTTCGATTATTTTCAAAGAAAAATACCAAACAATAAATCAATGCAAATATTTCCGTCGTTATTATTATTCATTTCTTCAGTTTACACACGCACATATAAATTTTCATTTTCATCAAAAAGTTTTATGCGCCTCCGAGGATCCAAGAAAAGTAGAAATAAAAAAAAAATAATAAAAAAATAGTGATTAATAATAATAAAATCCGTGACAGAAACGGCGTGGCCAAATTGCAACAATATTTCATCAACCGCCTACAGACATCATCAGCAACTCAACAAGTGATAACGTTAAATATGGTAATATTCACGGGGGACCAACAGATTAGATGCGGATGATGCGAGAGATGAAATTAGGAAACACTGCAGCCTGCAAAAATTACTCAAAATGTCCGGAGGATGTTAACTGGTAATGTTTCGTGGTTTTCGTAATTAATTATCAGCAGCCAGTTGAGCTATATTAAAAATTAAAAATTAAAATTTTGAAGAAGAAAAATTTTCCAACAAGTTTGGTATCTTTAGGATAAACCATGGGATAAACTCTGCTTGCTGTGCCATCTAGTGAGCAACCTTCAAACTAAAATCTACGTCACAAATTTACTGCTTTTTGAAGCACATTCACAGTAGTGCCATCGAGTGGTTAGATAGCAAACTTTTATTGAACTTGACCGAATGTTTCAACTTCCAGTTGCGTCACACCGTTACTAGCGCCAACGTACTAAACGAGAATAAACTACGTCACGCCACAAGAACCGATGTGCTTCCCTTTTACCTTTTTTAAAAAAATAGACGCCCGATCTGTTAATATTAAAAAAACGATCATTTATTTCTTCTATTTCGTGGCAAAATAAAATATTTTTTTTAAAAAATCGTAGTTATTTTTATATTTGCTTGTTCTCAATCTAAATTCTATTCTTTTGTGTTTTATTTATTTATTTATTTATTTTAGTGCTTTGTAGAAATGTTTGCAGTGGTGTTGACATCGGGCAGTGGGACACGACACGACACCACCATTTCCCTGATGTCTGGTGGTAGTTTATTCCACGCCTGGGTCATTTCATTGGTCATTGCGATTTAAAAAAAGTTGAATTCGATACCACAGAAAAAACCTAAGCCCGCAAATATCTTAAAAACATTTATTTAAACTCCGTTATTACAAATAAATAAAAATCTCTAACACTGCATATCAGTGTTTCTGCAGGAAAGGTTCGATCCAATCGCCATGCTGTTCAGTTCTCGTAAAATAATCGTAATCTCCATCGTGCGTGTACCGTTCACCCCGAGTAAAAATCCCGTGCAAATACCAGCGACCACTTTTAAACACAGCAAACGGCGAGCCGGAATCACCAGCAAAATGGGCGTGATCCTTATCGCCCGTCTCGGACCTCGCGCAGAAAAGACTCGGAGGCAGCCGGAAATTGACCGACCTCTGGCACAAATCCTGCTCTTCCGTCACCAAAGCCTCGGCACGAAGATACAACCCCCGCGACGACACGTGCGAATCAAACGGGCCCCAGCCGGAAACCCTCCCGTGGACATCGCCCTCCCGGAAACACGGATTCTCGTGATGTTCCGCCGGAGTGAGACACAACGGCCGGATGGCTTGAGTGAACGTCACCTCTCGGATCAGCCACAGCATGGCCACGTCGTTCTCCGTGTTGCTCCACAAATAATTCGGATGAGTCTCGATGTGCCCGACGCGATAAATGTGCACGGTGTCGTTCGTATCTGCGGTCGGCGACACCAGACCGAGTTTGACGACCAAATTCGATATGCGATACTTCTTGATGCTATAAACGCAAGTCGTGCTCGTCACCACCCATCGTTCGCTCAGCAAAGTGCCGTAACAGAACGGCATCTCTTCGTCACCGAGCCAGAGCGTCGCTAGCCACGGATGATGCTGCGGTTTGATCGTGGCGTTCACGACGTCCATCTCCGTCACTATCCCGCACAACGTCCTCGTCGTCGGAGCCACGGATAAATGCGCGGTGGCGTTGACGCTGCATTTTGTCGCGTGTTTGGTCGCCACGCACGTGTAGTTGCCGGCGTCTTCGTAGCACACGTGCTGCAGCAAGAGGGATCCGTCCGGGAGAATGCGGATACGGGATCCGGAATTAATCTTCTCGCCGTCCTTGTACCACATGTTCATCGAGTCGGGTACGAAACAGCGAAGAAGCGCGTGGTTGCCCTCGAATTTAGCGACATCTTTCGGTTTTACGAGCACCTCCAACGAGCAGGGATCGCCGGACACGACGATCACGTGATAAGCGGCCACGTGCAGCTCTCCTTGGACGTCTTCGATCAGACAGACGTAAATGCCGGCCGCGCCATCGTCGGCGTTGTCGATTGTGAGGACGTTCTGCGGATCGTTCCGAAATCGTGCTCTGGTGTTGGTGACAACGTTGACCTCGACTTGGTCCTTCATCCAGATCGGGGTGACCGGAGCACCTTCCACCATGGCCGACGTTATTTCTGGACACGTTAGATGGACGGTGCCTTCGACGACCACGCGGAGTTTGGTGACTACTTCGGGGGAGTAGGAGTACTCGCTGCTGTTGACGTGAATGCAGGCTAGTTTGTCTGGGATCCAGGAACCCCCGGCGGTGCACGTCAAAGTGGCGTGAGACCTCGGAACAGAATTTTCGAGCACCAAGAAGCCGTGTTCGCATAGAATGGTACGCGTGTCGCCAATTCGGTGCCACGCTTTGTCCAGTGCGGGAAACGAATGAGGAATATCGTACGGTCTGAGACATCCTGGTTCGCAGGACGGCATGGATGACCAGCTGCCATTGCTGAGGCACGTGATTTCACTCGGACCGATAAGAGTGTAGCTTTTGCTACATTGTACTTTGACTGTGTCGCCGTGAAGAAATTGTCCGTCTTCGCGACAATCGGTTATGAAACCATCTTCAATTAGAACATTGTGCGCGTCGCAGTAATGAGCTAAAACGAAGTAAAACGAGGTAAAACAAGAAGAAAATGAGATAAAACGAGGTAAAACGAGGGGAAAATGAGATAAAACGAAGTAAAACGAGGTAAACCGAGGGCAAAATGAGATAAAACGAGATAAAACGAAAGAAAAATAAGATAAAACCAGGGAAAACCAGGAAAAACCAGAATATACAAAGAAAAACGAGGGAAAATAAGATAAAACGAAGAAAAACCAGGAACAACGAGAGGGAAATGAGAAAACAAAGGAAAACGAGAAAAAAACAGATTCAATTTTCCAAGTTTTCGTCTCTTAAAAGAGAAAAGAAAAAAGAGAAAAGATGGAAAAATAAAATAAAAGATAGGAAAATGAGATAAAACCAAAGAAAAACCAGGAAATACGAGGTAAAACGAGGAAAAAATAAAATAAAACAAAGGGAAAATGAGATAAGACCAGAAGAAACCAGAAAAAACGAGAAAAAACGAGAAAAAACGAAAAAAAACGAAAAAAAACGAGAGAAAAACGAGGAAAAATGAGATAAGACAAGAGAAAACCAGGAAAAACAAAGAAAAACGAGGGGAAAATGAGAAGAAAATGAGAAAAAACCAGAGAAAACAAAGGAAAACGAGAAGGAAAAAAAAAAAACAGAAAACAACCAGATACAATTTTCCAAGTTTTCTTCTCTTAAAAGGGAACTTTAAATACGAAATCTTATTTCATACAAATTACCTTCAAAGTAACACAAAAACGGGTATTTGCCTTCGCGACACCCATCCGATAACCATCGATTCGTGGTTGCCAACGCACAAAGATTTCTACGTTCTGTAGTCACATTCTTTACTGACCAATCCTGATAATCCCATGGAGTAAGAACTTTACCATCAATATATCGCCAAATCCGATCGCCATTTGCATAGTCATAAATCAGTCCGATCCAAAACGAACGAGTGCTCGCAAACCTACGAACAAAATTCAAGAAAACAGCTACCAAACGGGCCAATCAACTTACATATCACCTTCCTTTATCCACTGGAAAACAGCTCGCTGTGCTGCGTGCGATTTGAACACGGCCAACTGTCCACCCTGGTGCGTACAAGTCTCTTTCGCCAGGTCAAACGTAAGCTCGTTGTGGACAACTCGGTAACAAAATCCCGAATGAAAAAACGAATCCCTCGGACAGTGCAAAGATGACGACGGACATATCACAAGAATGACGAGGAACCAGCAAAAAGGTCTAGAGTTTTGCAGCTTCATGATTGCCATTACAAAGTGACATCAGATCGATTGAATAACACACAATATGCAAGTATACACTTCTTCCTATGCATTGCGTGACAGTCTTTTGTTCCCAGTTTCAGTTAACAGCTCCCAACGCAATTTTTCACACAATATTTACACGTTTTTCAATGTATAAAAAATATTTGCAAATAGAATGACTCGTGTAGCAAACTGTTTTTTAAAGTGTTTTTAAGGGATCATTTTTGCCTAAACAAATTGTGATATGTGAGAAAGTGAGAAATTAATACGGAGAGCAGACAATTCCATTCACAGATTAATTACAAACAAAAAAAAATTCAATTTTTAAAAATAATTTAATTTTAGGTCTTATTAACACAATTTATTCAAGAGGAACGATGATGTCCAAGGAATTCCACGCTAGCTATTTAAATTGGGTGATTTACAATTATGCGACTTAATGGCGATGTCATTTCTAAGTGGGAAATTAAAAGACCTCGTATATTTAAATGCTCAACCTCCCAACCTACATTTCAAATACACAGGGGTTACCCTTTGCTTGAACATTCGTCAGTTCAATTGTAAAGATTAAAATTAAATAGTTCCAAGAATCGCAAACATAAAATTAACCATTCCGTCATCATTATTATCATTCCCAATCTCAAAGCAAATAAAAAGTTCAAGAGAAGCAAACACTGATAAAATTATAGTGTGATAAATTATAATTTTCTAATTAAATACACTTTTAATTTTAAACATGATTACATCAGTCACATCCTCTCAATCTAGACTTAATGTTCACACCCAAATAACCTTTTATTATTTCCATTGGTATATATAATAAAATCTATAAAGATTTATTTAAACCTCTTCCACTAAACATAATCTCTTCTAACCTCGAGTTGCACCGAATATTCGGGTATTCGGCCAAAATACTAGACACGTTCTTAACTGGTATTTCATCCGCCGATAGACACTTCCGTTCATAACATTAACGGGTTAAAACCATAACACCAAAAATTTCCAGAAGCAGGATGCGGTAACATTTCAGAATAATGCTATTTATTTTCTCACTTTACATTTAATTCGATATTCTTATGTACAAATAGGAAGTCCGTTACCAGGTGCCCCATAATGTCAACTTCCTCATTTCCATAAAACTTTAGTCGACATTTCTCAAAACCACCGCTTAAAGTGTTGATTTTTAAAGATAAGGAATTGATGTGGAAATCCCCATTACCTTGATATGCTCTAGCGCTATCGATAGAGCCAGATAAGGTAATTACTTAAAAACGTTGTTCAAACGATTTATCTGCCTCTTTTGAATTGACTTCCAATTCGACATCACGTAATAATCTTGCTCAACTATTTGATTTCAAATTAACCACTAATTATTATATATTTTTTTTTTTGATTTTTTTTTTAAAGGGTTTTTTAGGATTTTAAATTTCTGAATTGACTGCAGTCATGGGACCAGCTTCAACCACCTCGACAGAAAGCGACGACGCGTCAGGAATGGACGATTTGATCACGCTCATCAATCGACTTCAAGACGTCGTCACTGCATCCAAATTACCGCCAGAGTTCCTCGACTTGCCCCAGATAGCCGTCGTAGGAGAACAAAGTGCGGGAAAGAGCAGTGTATTGGAAAACATAGTTGGAAAGTAAGTCTCGACAGTCGATATCACAGGCGTCAAGACTTAATTTTTTTTTTTTTCTATTTTATTAAAGAGACTTTTTGCCTCGAGGAACTGGAATTGTCACCAGGTGTCCCCTAGTTCTTCAACTGGTACAATCAGAGGACAAAGGTAAATTACACGTGGATAAAATAAAACTCGTTGCTTTAAGTTGTGTAAACAGTGATATTGTGACATCTGTTGAAAATGCCAAAAGTTCGAGAAAATCTAAAAGTTTGTCGATTACAGATTATGCTGAATTCCTGCACGCAGAAGGAAAACATTTTACAGACTATGCAGAAGTGAAACAAGAAATCTTCAACCAGACTGAAAAACAAGCCGGACGCAGTAAAGGGATATCTGAGCAACCCATCAACCTGAAAATATATTCACCAACTGGTTGGACCAAAGAACTAATTAATTTTTTTACATGCAGAATTCACACTTTTGTGTATACATTTTAGTACCAAACTTGACGCTCGTTGATTTGCCTGGTCTGACCAAGAATGCAGTGGGAGACCAACCCCTAAACATCGAGCATATCATTCGCAAACTCATCCTCAAGTACATCAAACAAGAAAACACCCTTATTCTTGCGGTCACTACAGCGACTCACGATTTGGTCTGTTCGGACGCGCTTCAACTCGCTGAAACAGTGGACCCTCAACGCATCAGGACAATTGGTATCATTACAAAACTAGATATGATGGACGCCGGTACTGACGCAAGAAAAATTATTCAAAACAAAATTATACCACTTAAGAGAGGTTCGTCTTAACTGCAAAACAAAAAATTCCACTATAGCGTTTCAAGTGTTTTCGGCATTTGTGAACTTATTTGACATCACAAAGCAAAAACACAACGGAGTGGCTATTTCTACACGATTTCGTGTAGAAATAGTCCACGTGCTACTTCTACACACAAACACCTAAAACACTTGAAACACTATTTCTTGATTGCAGCTAATATCACAACCTCTAAACTCGTGTATTGCAGGTTACATCGGTTTGGTAAACAGAAGCCAAGAGGACATTGATAAGAACCTCTCCATATCATCGGCACAAAGAAAAGAAAAAATGTTTTTTAAAACGCACCCGGCTTACAAGTACATGTTATTTATCTTAATTGGCGATAAGATTGCCTTGAAACAAGTTTGGCTAATTGTGTTTGCAGAGAGACTGCTCATAAAATGGGTACCAAATATCTACAGGCTCGACTTAGTGAACAGCTATGTCAACACATTAAAGAAAAATTGCCTACAATGAGAGCTCAAGTCAGAAAAGAGCACCAAAGAGTCAAACGTTCCCTGGATGCAATGAACGCATTCGAACAACAGGCCGACGGCGATGAATCTTGGATACAACCAAAAATAGTCGAGTAAGTTTGACATATCACCAGAAGCGTAGCTAGGTTTTTCGCGCCCTTGGCAAATTAATTTTTGGTGCCCTTGGCAAATTAATTTTTGAGGCCCTTGGCAAATTAATTTTTGATGCTCTTGGCAAATTAATTTTTGGTGCCCTTGGCAAATTAATTTTTGATGCTCTTGGCAAATTAATTTTTGGTGCCCTTGGCAAATTAATTTTTGATGCCCTTGGCAAATTCACTTTTGATGCCCTTTTTCAAAAAAAAATTAAAAATTGAAAATAAAGGATGGCTTAATGTTGCTCTTGGCAACTGTCCCAATGCCGAGCCATTCTTAAGCCCGTGCATATCACATAAAAGCAAGTGTAATGTTTTCTCATGTTTCTACATCATAGGATTGTGCAAAAGTTTATCGAAGAAGTTCACAAGCAAATGGAAGGTCTTTCAACTCAAGCAGACAGCAGTGTTTTATCAGGTGGTGCCAAACTGAATAACTGTTTCTACACTGAAATCTATCCACTGTTAAATCAGGTATGCAGATTGACACCTGTTTTGTTATTACTAGAATCCATCAAATTTTATTTTTAGGTTTTAGTTATGAATAGAGAGGAAGTGTATACACTCTGGAGAAACATGACCGGTTATCAAAACATGATGTTCTTCTCTCAACAAGCATTCAATGCCATCATCAAGAGGTATTTGACCCAATATAAAGAACCACTCGACACAAGCACAGTACTGTCTTCAACTATTATGAAAACTTCAATTGAAAATTGCATGCCCTTGGTAGATGTTTCGTATAGTTTGCGCCTGATATCAAAATCCCTAGTTGTGCACACATAAATTCATAAACGCAACGAATACACTTTTCAGAAATAATAATAAATAAAAGCACTATTTAGTTACGTGCAAAAATAATTTAGACTTTGATGTTTTCGTGTGCCAATAGATGGAATTTAGTGTTTGAATTTGGCATCAAGATACCAGGTGCAGACTGTAGTTTATGTAATCTGTAGCTAAATCTGGTTGATCATTGCTTGCAGTTCGATGCATATCCATACTTGAAGCAAGAAATTACAAGATTGATGATTGAAGAACTGGTTAAAAACGAAGAAATAACTAAAGTATAAATAACGGACAGCCTGAAATCGTTTCCTTACGCTTTAAATTTGCATTTGTGTTTTCAGCAACAACTTTGCTTCCATCTGAAAGCACAAAAGTCATTCATAAGTAACCTTCCAGAGTCCAAGTTTGATGCCGAAATAGCGTTAGAAAATACTCGACTTATACTGTACACACAATCATAACTAATACAGTAAATTATTTTAATGTAGAGCCAATAATACCACGCAAGAAAATGAAGGCAACGCGCAGTTACCAAGAGCTGGTAGCAACGATTCACTCAACGAATCAGTTTTATCGTTTCAGACTGAAGAAGTATTCGTTAAAAGAAATGAGGTATCGTAAAATAAAATTGCTTGTTTGTTTTTAGAATCGATATAAACCATTTTTCACAATTAAATAAATCACAAGCTTCACAAAGACAATCCAAACAATTCAATTCATTTACGCAATTTACCATTGTTTTTTGTAATTAATTTACTTACCGTATCAATTCCAGCTAATGAAAGGTGATATAATCATCCATTCGTCCATTCCACCAACCAGAGCATATTACTTCATCCTAACATTTGAGAAACTGGCTTGGTTTAAGAACGAATACGTAAAGTTATCTCCACTAATCACCTGAAGCATTTCTACAATATCTGTTCCTTCTAGGACTCGAGACCCAAACACATAATTTCAATCGATGGACTCAAAATGGAGCCATTTAATGGCAGACCCGGACCAAAAAGATACATCCTCCAAAAACAAGGGTTAAATTTTTAATTTTTTAATTTTGTTTATACAATTTTTTACATTTTCCCATCGGAGCGCATGACAAATCGCAAAAAAAGCATTCGCGAATCGTTATATCACGAACCGAGATATCGCGAATCCTTAAAATCGCGAATCCCAAATGCCGCGAACCCCAAATGCCACGAATTCGCGGTAGATTTTAACACAAAAAAGTAACCGCGAATTGACTCATCGCGAAACCTTAAATTTGCGGTAGCTTTTCGTAAAAATTTGTTTTGGATGCGAATACAACCTCGCCAATGCTTCACTGCAATGCAATCGTAATTTTTTCGGGATACATATAAATTACGTATACGTTTACGGTACGACCTCATTGACTGTTTTTGATTTAAAAAAATAAGCCGTTTTTGCAGGTATTTTTTAATCAAAAACAGTCTATGAGGTCGTACGCGTACCGTAAACGTGCACGTAATGTATATGTAACCCGCAAAAATCACAGGTGCATTGCAGTGAAGCATCGTTAGAGTCGCATTCGCATCCAAAACGCATTTTTCGCATTCGCGGTTACTTTTCGCGATAACTTTTTTGTAGTAAAAGCTACCGCGAATTTAGAGTTTGCAAATTTTGAAATTTCGCGGTTATAAAATTAGCGATTACAATTATTCGCGGTAGCTTTTACTAATTTTAGCAATCGCGAATTTCATGATTGCTAAATTTCGCGATTTCTTTTTTCGCAATACAAACGGGGCACCTTCCCATCTAATTTACAGCTCAAGAAGAAGTGATAATATAAAGCTGCAAATTTCTTTCCGAACTACACAAGATGAAGAAAAATGGCTGGACGCATTCTCAAAGGCTGAAATTGAAATGGCGTTTGATGATCAGCCACAATCACGTGATAACAGAAGTGTTTGGCATCGTTCTGAACAACAACCGGACGATTCAGCGGTGATATAACCAAATAACACGCTCAAAAACCTCAATATTTATATTACTTTTATTTTTCTTCCAAGCAGTCGCAATCTGATAGCGTTGAAGCTGTTGAGACTGAAACAATAGGAAAGGTTGAAAATGATCCTCGACACGACTTCACCAAAGACCCCGTGCTGGAACAAGTCATGAGCCAACTGAATACCTACGCCAAGATGCTTAGCGAGACCATGCACGACATCACGCCCAAATACATCAGTTATTTCCTCGTGTGCAAAACGCTGAAATACACTAAACGTAAACTGTTAGCGGATGTACAGAAAGAGGATCCAGTAAGAAAAAATATATAAATAAATTCTACAATTTTATTTTTATTTTTTATTTTTCCGTTTCATTTAGACTTCCCTGATGCGAGTGAGCGAGGAACAGTTGAGCAAACGAGACGAATTCTTTCGCATTTATAACGCGACTGAAACTGCACTGAAAATGATGGGCGACGTAGGCGGTGCAGGAAGACAAGGAAATAAATACGACAAAAATATGAAACTAAACGGAGAAGAACCGGAATATTAAAATTAAAAATATTGTCTAATCAAATTATTAATCTTTCTTAACAAAAAATAAACAAAATATTTCTTAAAGCCACGTGACTTTCAGTTTCACTATTTTCAAAACATACTCAACTCGAATGACAGAAGAAGCAACCAAGAAACATGAAACGAATGAAATTTTAAACAAATCAAATGCAGCTGTAATCATTCACAATTTTATTTTTTTTCGTCTGTATAAAACCATATTTCAAGTGCGTATCCAAACAAATACACTAAACCAAGAATTCTCAAATTTTTTAACAATACGACACATTTTTTAGAAAGGCAAAATCTATCACGACCCACTTCATCCCTGTTCCATTAAATTTGTTCAGTAATTTGCTAGAAAAAGTCATTTCATAACCAAAAAATGTTTTTTCCTGTCAATTATTACTATTGCAACATCTAAAAATCTGCTCACGACTTATCACGACTTATCAAAAAATATTCCATTGGGAACAAAGTGCAAGCTGGCAGGCCATCTAAGGCCAAAAAGCACTAATAGTGAAATGA
>JAQFXT010001844.1:0-14900 GCA_034683725.1 Strigamia crassipes
TTATCGCAAAAAGTCCTGAACTATCGCAAAAAGTCCTGAATTATCGCAAAAAGTCCTGAATTATCGCAAAAAGTCCTCAATTATCGCAAAAAGTCCTCAATTATCGCAAAAAGTCCTCAATTATCGCAAAAAATCTAAAAAATATCACAAAAAATGCTAAAATATCGCAAAAATTCCTCAATAATTGCAAAAAGTATTCAATTATCGCAAAAATCTTTCAATTATCGTACAAAACTTTTTAAAAAATTGAAAACAATCTAAAAAATACCACAAAAAATGCTAAAATATCGCAAAAATCCCTCAATTATCGCAAAAATCTTTTAAAAAAAATTGAAAACAATCTAAAAAATACCACAAAAAATGCTGAAATATCGCAAAAATTTCTCAATTATCGCAAAAAAATTTTTAAAAAATTGAAAAAAAAATTCAAATTAATCGCATAAAATGTACTTAAAAAAATAACAAAAATATCTCACTAAGAATCACAAATCATCGCAAATGCACAATAAAATTACAAAAATCTTTAAAAAATTGCAAAAAAAAATTGCAAAAAAAAATACAACAAACCATAAAACATTGCAATAAATCTTAAAAATTTACAAAAATCCTAAAATATTGCACAAATTTCTGCATCACCAATGCAAAACTCCACTTTTTTGTTACCTTTAAAAACAAATGCGCCATCGCAGTCCGCGGTATCGAATAATCCCCGTACGGATTCATCTTCGCCTCGCACTGACAACACGAACAAGCGCTCGGTGTCGCCGCCGCCGAACCCGGAGTGACCGCCGCCGACCGCCGCGACGGACTCATCAAATTCAATTGCACGCCCGCCCTCATCTTAGCGCTCAAACTCGGCAGCGTCTTCTTCGGCGACCCAACCGGCGTCCCCAACGGCGTCCCATTAGTCGACCCCGGCGTCTTCGCGTACGCCGGATTGTCCCACACGTACCCGCACCGTCCCACGGACAAATTCCGCCCACCCTCCGAACAATTCTCCACTTTCCGCGTCTTCGTCGGCGTCTTGGCCGGACTCCGCGGCGGAAGCAACGGCCCCTCGGACGCCAACAACGACCCAATCACGTTCCGCGGCTTGTCGTAGTAACTGTCAACGTACGTCCGGGGTACGGAGTACTCGGACGAACTGCTATTACTGTCGTGCGACGACAACGACAGCACGTCGGCCATTTTCGCGTTGTTCTCGTTCGCGTCCCCGTCCAGCCACTTGGGACTGAGCATCGTTTTCTCCAGCAACGCGACGCGGTCCACCAAGTACGCGCCGGCTTCGGGGGCCCACACTTTGAGGGGGCAGCCGGTGTCGGCGCCCGCGTCGCTGGCCGCGACCGAGAGTGCGTCCAAGTGGCACGACTCGGTGGACATCCAGCAGTCCATGGCGCTGGTCGTGCAACGCGCCATCTCGCAGCACGCGTCGCAGATGCTCGACTCGGAGGAATTGAGCAGCGGCCGCATCGACTCGGTCGAAGGTGCGGCCGATTCTTTGGTTTGGCTCTGGGAGGATTTTTTGAGGGTTCCGTCAGTGCCGGAAGTGAATTTGCCGCTCAGTTTGCCGGTTTTCTTTTTGCTTTGGAGTTTGCCTTGCGACGCGGCGTCGAAAGTGCTGCTTAACTCCTCCGCTTGGTTGGTGGTCACGACGTGTAAGCCTTCGCCTAGAACGAGTTGGGATGTTTTTTAGTATGCGCAATAAATTTGGTGTTTGTAACGGGCACGGCACCAGGTTTCACTAGAAGAAAAATCAATTTTTCTGACTTATTTTAGTAGGAAAATTGCGAATTTTAAGTGACAAATGCATTTTTAGAACAATAAATGCATTTTTAGAACAATAAATGCATTTTTAGAACAATAAATGCATTTTTAGAACAATAAATGCATTTTTCGAACAATAAATGCATTTTTTGAACAATAAATGCATTTTTAAAACAATAAATGCATTTTTAGAACAATAAATGCATTTTTAAAACAATAAATGCATTCTTCGAACAATAAATGCATTTTTAGAACAATAAATGCATTTTTAGAACAATAAATGCATTTTTAGAACAGAAATGCATTTTTAGAACAATAAATGCACATTTCTGTGTATAAATGATCGTTATTTCATAAAAAAATTCATTTTTGAAACAAATTTTGTACAAAATTGTAAAAATTAAACGAAAAGTTTACTTTTTGCAACAAATTTTAGTGCGGAAATTGCAAATTTTAAGTGGGAAATGCATTTTTAGAACAATAAATGCACATTTCTGTGTATAAATGATCGTTATTTCATGAAAAAATTCATTTTTGCAACAAATTTTGTACAAAATTGTAGAAATTAGACGAAAAGATTCATTTTTGCAGCAAATTTTGTACAAATTAGACGAAAAGATTCATTTTTGCAACAAATTTTGTACAAATTAGACGAAAAAATTCATTTTTGCAACAAATTTTGTACAAATTAGCCGAAAAGTTTACTTTTTGCAACAAATTTGAGTGCGGAAATTACAAACTTTAAGTGGGAAATGCATTTTTAGAACAATAAATGCACATTTATGTGTATAATTGATCGTTATTTCATAAAAAACTTCATTTTTGCAACAAATTTTGTATAAGATTGTAGAAATTAAATATAAAATGCATTTTTAAAGACAACTGATGCACACTTCTGTGCAAAAATAATTGGAATTTATGAAAATCTTCATTTTTTCAATAAATTTTAAACAAAAATGTAAAATTTTAGACAGTACAACTGCAATTTGTAAAAATGATTCTTACTCATAAAAATCTTTTTTTCTGCAGCATATTTCGTGCAAAAATGTTATCATTAAGTAGAAAATATATTTGTGCATACAAATGACCATTTTATTAACGAAAATCTTCACTTTTGCAAAAACATTCGTGAAAAAAATGTCAATTTTTAGACTAAAAACAGTCATTTTACGTACAAAATGTAAATATAATCGTTATTGATGAATCCATTCATTTCTCCAATAAATTTCGTGCAAAAATTGTCGATTTTAAATGCAAAATTTTCAAAACAAAAACCTGCACACAGATGTATAAACATAAACATTTCCAAACAAAAATCTTCATTTTTGCAACAAATTTCGCACAAAAATTCCAATCATTGCAAAATGCATTTCAAAAACAATAAACTTCACATTTACGTACAAAAACAATCATTATTGACCAAAAATGGCGCCGTGCCTAATCCATTCGTACCTTTCCCACACCGAGATCCACCTTCAAAACAAAATTTCCCATCAACCACCCCATATTTCCTTAAATCTTGAAATTGCCACGAATTGAGCAACCGCGGCGGAAGCCCCGCGACCAAACAGAACAGCCAATCCTGTACGTGGATCCGTGCAGGACCCGGACTGATTTTGCTCTTCCCGGGAACATGTGCGACTTGAACTTGAAATTGTTGATCTAAAAAAAAAAAAAAAATTAAAAAAAAAAATTAAAAAAAAAAAAAATTAATTTAATTAATTAAAATTTAATTTTAATTCAATTAATTTTTTACCTTCGCCTAAATTGGTCCTGATCTTCACTTGCCATTGTATGAGACTTTCCCTGGACTCGAATGCAAGAATAACAGTGATGTCTTGGCATATGATGGCCAACGTGTGCGACTCCTTGTCCAATGTGAACCCGGATTCGATGGCCAAGAGGTTCTCGAGGCTCAGGTTGGCTTTGGTCTGGCCTTGTTTCAATTTGTCTTTGCTGTCTCGGTATAATTGCAGGTTCAAACAATCTAAATTGAAGAAGGGAAAAAGGAGAGAAAAAAATGGTGAAAAATTCAATTTGCTTTGATATCAAGTCGACGAGTGGTGCGAGAAAAAAAGATGAAAAAAGATCGCTTGACACTGATCAAATTCCTTCACAGCCTCCCATTGTCATGGCAACCGTCTATGGGTTCATGTCGGATCCGTGCGCTACCGCCATCTAAGGCCGAAAGTTGGAATCGAATATGGCAGAAATGAAGATTTTAAGCAGTTTAAGCTCAATTTTTATGCCAGAAATAAATATTTTAAGCACTTTAAGCTCAATTTCACGTCGGAATTAAACAGTTTAAGCAGTTTCAGCTCAATTTCACGACAAAAATATTTATTTTAAGCACTTTAAGCTCAATTTCACGTCTGAATTAAACAGTTTAAGCAGTTTAAGCTCAATTTCACGACAAAAATAAATATTTTAAGCATATTCAGCTCAATTTCATGCCAAAAATAAATATTTTAAGCACTTTAAGCTCAATTTCTCGTTGGAATTAAACATTTTAAGCAGCTTAAGATCAATTTAATGCCAAAAATAAATATTTTAAGCATATCCAGTTCACTTTCACGACGAAATTAAATATTTTAAGCAGTTTAAGCTCAATTTTACGTCGAAAATTAAATTAAGCACTTTAAGTTCAATTTAATAGCAAAAAAATATATTTCACTCACCCTAAACTCAATTTCAGACTAAAATTAAACAGTTTAAGCTCAAATTTATACCAAAAAAATAAATAGTTTAAGCGATTTAAGCTCAAAATTATGCCAAAAAATAACAAGTTTAATCACTTTTTTTTTTTTTAGCTATTTAAACTCAATTTCATTTCACAAATACACATTTTAAGCAATTTAAGCTCAAATTCATGCCAAAATTAACCACTTTTAGCTATTTAAGCTCAATTTAATACAAAAAAAATGTTTTAAGCACTTTATTCTCAATTTCACATCATAAGAAAATCTTTTAAGCAGTTTAAGCTCAAATTCATTCCAAAATTAACCACTTTTAGCTATTTAAGCTCAAATTCATGCCAAAATTAACCATTTTTAGCTATTTAAGCTCAAATTTATGCCAAAATTAACCACTTTTAGCTATTTAAGCTCAAATTCATGCCAAAATGAACCACTTTTAGCTATTTAAGCTCAATTTCATTCCAAAAAATACACATTTTAAGCACCTTAAACTCAATATCCACCAAAATCAAACACTTAAAGCGGTTTAATCTCACATTCTCAAAATAAGCCATTTTCATCCCTTTTTCCAGCGAAATACCAACTTGATCACTTTTCCTCCCGCACACCCCAACAGCTGTATTTGATTTGATTCCGCACGAAGACCCTTTGAGTGTTTAAACAGAGAACCCTCGGGTTGTGTCCACTCGACGCCACTTAAGCTCACCCTCATCACCGATAAGCAAATTAGAAAATAAAGGATTCCGGTTTCTACTTTTGCATATCGATTTCACATGCGAATAATAAAAGGCAATAAATAAATCGACGCGACGATAATAACACAAAAGCCAAACAGCTGAATCTAATGTGCGCCCATTAAGTATCAAAAGGATTTTTATCAACACCCATTCATTAATCACCAAACTTAAACGTAATAAGTGGATTAAAGCGGCCCGGCTCCGCCTTCGCTCGCTCCTAATTCCAATTTTAAGCCCTTTAAGCCGCCCGCAAAAAAAGTCAATGCGCAGTCTCGATGCTGGAAATCTCGTACGAGCTAAGATTTTGGATTTTAAAATCCTAGAAATCATGGAAATCCTCTGAAAATCCTAGAAATCCAGGAAATCCTCTGAAAATCCTAGAAATCCTAAAAATCCTCTGGAAATCCTAAAAATCCTTTAGAAATCGTAGAAATCCTCTGGAAATCTTAGAAATCCTCTGAAAATCTTAGAAATCCTCTAGAAATCTTAGAAATCTATGAAATCTTCTAAATTGTTGCAAAATTTAAAAAATTTATAAAGAAATCTGCCTGAAATCTTCAAATCCACAGCAAATCCCTGAAATCTTCATATCCACAGCAAATCCTTAAAATCTTCAAATCTATAGCAAATCCCTAAAATCTTCAAATCCATAGCAAATCCCTGAAATCTTCAAATCCACAGCACAGCCCTGAAATCTTCAAATTCACAACAAATCCCTGAAATCTTCAAATCCATAGCAAATCCCTAAAATCTTCAAATCCATAGCACAGCCCTGAAATCTTCAAATTCACAACAAATCCCTGAAATCTTCAAATCCACAGCAAATCCTTAAAATCTTTAAATCCGTAGCAAATCTCTGAATTCTTCAAATCCACAGCAAATCTCTCAAATTTTCAAATCCACAGCAAATCCTTAAAATCTTCAAATCCGTAGCAAATCCCTGAATTCTTCAAATCCACAGCAAATCCCTCAAATCTTTAGCAAATCTCTAAAATCCAACTATCCAAGATATCCTGAAAATCCTAGAAATCTTGAAAATCTATAAAATCGTCACAATCTTTAAAAAGAACCGCCTAAAATCCTACAAAATCCGCCTAAAATCCTACAAAATCCGCCTAAAATCCTACAAAATCCTCCTGAAATCCTACGAAATCCTCCTAAAATCCTGAGAAATCCTAAGAAAGAACCTGAAATCCTCCTAAAATCCTCCTAAAATCCTGAAAAATCCTAAGAAAGCACCTGAAATCCTAAAAAAATCCTCCTGGAATCCTGAGAAATCCTCCTGAAATCCTAAAAAATCCTCCTAAAACCTTGAAAAATCCTCCTGAAATTCTGAAATCTTAAAAATTTCAACAAGATTTCAAAATCTCATCTGCGATTTTTATGATTGGCTAACCCCCTCGCAAGAAGGTGACACAAATGGCAATAAACTTCCGGTTCCCCTCCGTGTTTCATAACCAGCAAAAATAAGAAAAATCGATAAAGTTTTCGAAAAAATTGGATTAGAAATTCGAGGACAGATGTCGCAGTTCCCGTCTTTAACTAATTGAGTCGGTTCGGTCGGTTCGGTCGGTTCGGATTGTAGGAATTGACGAGATGCGCGCGCAGCTTTTTTCGTGCGCTGTTTCGCTTGTGTTCGCTTGTCTCCATCAGCGCTGTCAAGTTGACGACAAGTCTCGAATGTGGAGACCGAACTAAGCTCGTTACGTGCTCCCAAACACAAGCAATTTCGAGCGACCTCCCGCTACACCGCTGCTGCCTCGTTTGATCCTCAAACACTTGAACTTGAAGCATCACCGACCTACATTTGTTTTGTCTCGATTTGCAAACAAATATTGATCAGTTCGTTACATCTCAAAGTTTAACCACAGTTTCAGCTAAAAATCAAAAATAAATAATAATAATAATAATAATAATTTTTTTTTTAAATTATTAAAAAATCGCTCGAGTTGTTTGTACGGGAATTGGTGCGCGCCTCGGCCGCGCCTGACGACGTTTGTGCGGCAGCACGGAATTAAAATCTCCGTACAAATACTTTTTCTTTTAAATTAGCTAAAAATCGAAAAAAATCATTTAAAAATAAATAAAAACAAATACGTTTATCGTCTAGGTTTTGTGTTATAAAAAATAATTCACAACTTAGATCAATAAAAATAAAATCGCTTGAAGAATCGCTCGTATTATTTCAACGGAAATCACTGCGCGCCTCGGCCGCTCCTGACGATGTTTGTGCGGCAGCACGGAATTAAAATCTCCATACAAATACTTTTTCTTTTAAATTAGCTAAAAATCAAAAAGAAAATCATTTATATAAGTAAAAACTAATATTTATCGTCTTGGTTTTGTGTTATAAAAAATAATTTGCAACTTCGATCAATAAAAATAAAATTGCTTGAGATATCGCTCGTATTATTTCAACGCGAATCGCTGCGCGCCTCGGCCGCTCGTTTGTGCGGCAGCAAGAAACTAAAATCCCCGTACAAATACTTTATTTAAAAATTTACTAAAAATCCAAAAAAATTACCAAAAAATAAATATATTTATCGTCTTATCATTGTTTTATAAAAAATAATCCAAAACTTTAAACAATAAAAATAAAATTACTTAAAAAAAACCGCTTGAACTATTTCAACGGGAACCGCTACATACCTCGGCCGACCCTGACGCCATCTGTGCGGCAGCGAATAAGCGAAATTTCCGTACAAATAAATTTTTTCCTTTTTCCGTAGTTTCCCCCAGAAAAATCTAAAATAAATCGATCAACTAACCTTTTCCACTAATTACCCTACTTTTGGGTCCCCAAACACCAAAATACATACAGTCTCACTTTCCATCCCCAGTTTGCCGTCCCCATTCGAAAGATCCTCAATGATCGTCATCATCGTCCTGTCATTGATTTTCTACGCCTTTCCACCCCCCTTTTGCACGAAAAATTCTTTCCAGATGTCGATGTTTAATCGACTATCCCTAACCCAAACACATGAACTACTTTCGTCGCACTCTTTGATCTTTTTCGTTTGTAAACATCTATTAAGCAAATGGAACCCCCAATAAACGAATTCGCACGGCGAGAGAAAACGAATAAAAAAAGTTTATTGGGGCCCACGAACACGTGCAACAACTGTTGTAAACGTTTTTACTACAAACTGATTGGTCCTCGAACACACAGAGAGAAATACTCACAAAGATATCGCGTTCTTTGAAATTTGATCCCAACTTCTTATCTGTACGGGGAACACGAGGATGCCACGCAGGTGCGTCCCTTGGTCCCCCCTGTGCTTTTAGAAAATTTATGACGAATTTTATCAAAGAATTTTTTTTTTTTTAAATTTTAAAAATAAAATTATTTTTATATTTTTGTTGAGTTTTTGTTATAAATTTTTTTTTGGAATTATTTTTGTTATAAATTTTTTTTGGGATTATTAATTTCGTTAATTTCACAGCAGTGGTTTGCCACGCAAGTGCGTCCTTTGGTCCCCCCTGTGCTTTTTAGAAAATTTATAACGAATTTTATCAAAGAAATATTTTTTTTTTAATTTTAAAAATCAAATTAATTTTATATTTTTGTTGAATTTTTGTTATAAATTTTTTTTGTGGATTATTTTTGTTAAATTGACAGCAGTGGTTTGCCACGCAAGTGCATCCTTTGGTCCCCCCTGTGCTTTTTAGAAAATTTATGACGATCTTTATCAAAAATATATTTTTTTTTAAATTTTAAAAATAAAATTGTTTTTATATTTTTGTTGAATTTTAGAATTTTTATTGTAAGTTTATTTTAATGGAATATTTTTGTTAATTTCACAGCAGTGGTTTTGCTGTCATTGCAACTAAATATCTCATTAGTAACTCGTTCTGCAAAAAAGGTGAAAACCGAACCCAGCAAACTATGACGTCATAAAAAAGTTTTTTGAAAGGAAAAAAAATGTTCGGAGATCAGTTGCACATGTTTCAGTTCTAATAAGTTTTAAATGGCATCTGGAGCGTCGGAAGACTCGCAACACCTGTTTCTGTAGTGTCCATTTCATTGTATATTACCAATGCACAAACCAAGATGCCAAACGATGTAAACTTGAATTTTGTCGACAGTTTTATACAATTTATGTCAATTTTTCAAAATTTTTAATCATTTTCTGCCAATATTCCAAATTTTAACCATTTTCTATCAATTATCCAGATTTGTGACCATTTTCTGTCAATTTTTCACCATTTTCCATCAATTTTTCAACATTTTCGATTAATTTTTTACCACTTTCTGTCAATTTTTCACAATTTTCTGTCAAATTTTCACCATTTCCTGTCGAATTTTCACCATTTTTTGTCAAATTTTCATCATTTTCTGTCAATTTTTCACCATTTTCTGTCAAAGTTTTACCATTTCTGTCAATTTTCCAGATTTTTTACTATTTTCCAGATTTATTACTATTTTCTGTCAATAGCCAACATTTTCTGTCCATTTTTTGATAATTGCTACTATATTTTGATAATTGCTACTATCTTTTGATAATTTCTACTATTTTTTGATAATTTCTACTATTTTTTGATAATTTCAACTATTTTTTGATAATTTCTAATATTTTTTGATAATTTCTCATATTTTTTGATAATTTCTATTATTTTTTGATAATTTCTACTATTTTTTGATAATTTCTATTATTTTTTGATAATTTCTACTATTTTTAATAATTTCTACTATTTTTAATAATTTCTACTATTTTTAATAATTTCTACTATTTTTGGATAATTTCTACTATTTTTGGATAATTTCTACTATTTTTGACATTTCCTGCAAATTTTTAGACTTTTCTCAACATTTCCTGCCATTTTTAAACCTTTCTAAACATTATCCACCATTTAAACACCAAACTACACGTTCATCAACCACCCAAAATAAAAAATAAAAAAAAATAAAAAAATATCCAAAAAATAAAAAATAAAAAAACTCAAAAAAGATGATGTTTTCTGGTCAATTAAATACAGGATGTGCCCAACGTTTTCCCCATCTCTTCTCCCATCCATATCCACATCCAACACATTTAATTCATCCATCACACATGCAAACCAACTCCCACCAAAACAACCGCACAAACAAATCCAAATCAAATTTCCCCATAAACAACGCAAAATAAGCAAAATAAGCAAAATAAGCAAAAAAAACCCAAACAAATCCACCACTCCCGAACACCTCCTCACATGTCCCCCGCCCCCTTCACTCGAGTCCACTGACGGAACCCTCAAACTTTCATCCCTTGGTCCCCCCTAACACAACAGCTGTTGTCCACAGTATAATGGGAGGGATCTCGTGTTTTTACTACCCCCTCGCTTTTTCTCCAAGGTAACGTTTCACGAGGGGGTTGGAACGCGAACAGAGGGTAAGGGAAAATGGACCCCGAGTAGGAGTGAGGGCCGAGGGGCGAGGGGTGCGTGGTGCGTGCAGCGCCACACGGCATATTTGATCTAAGGCCTACTCATAATCTGTCACCAGTTTAACAGCACCAATTGGATGTGATAAGTAATGATACGGGTGATTCTTGAGTTACCCGTTTTCGCTTCCAATTTTTCGTTTGCGTCAGGGAAAATGAGATTAGGTGTAAACAAATTGGAAATCCGAGCTGCGCCTTTGCCACAACTGTCACTTCTCTGCAGTGTTTCAAGTTTGGAAATCAAACTCGATATTGCGAGTGTTTGGTTCGAGTTGTGGTCGGGTTTGGATGATTTTTTTTTTTTTTTTTTGAAATTAGATGAGGTTGTTTAAATGTGTTTTTTTTGCTCGGGAAACGGTGGTTTTTTTGGTTTTTGGTTTTTTTTTTTTTTTTTTTGGTGTTGGAATGGGAGAAAATGTATGGGGAAGTCGTAAAATGAGGGAAAGTAGAAGGTGATGTGAAAAAATGGTGAGAAATGTCGAAAAAGGAATTAAAATAGATAGAGAATGTCGGAAAATAGCACAACAATGTTTAAAAATGGCAGAAGATGTGTAAAAATCAGAGGAAATAGTAAGTATTGTCAATTTTTCGGACTTTTTTGTACATTTTCAGTCATTTTTGGACATTTTCCGTCTATTTTCAACGTCCAAAAATGGCAGAAAAAGTCCAAAAAAATCGGAAAAATGTTAGAAAATATCCAAAGCATTCAAGAAAATGTCCGAAAATGTCCAAAAATGGACAAAAAAGGTTTAAAAATGGACGATAAATATCCAAAAAGGACAGAAATTGGTCAAAACTGGACAGAAAATGTCCAAAAAATAAACGAAAAATGCCTACAAATGTCTAAAAATGGACAAAAAATATCTACAGATGTCTAAAAATGGACGAAAAATGTCCAAAATGGACACAAAAACAGACGAAAAATGTTAGAAAATGTCTAAAAATGCACGAAAAATGGTAGAAAATGTCTAAAAATGCACGAAAAATGGTAGAAAATGTCTAAAAATGCACAAAAAATATTAGAAAATGTCTAAAAATGCACGAAAAATATAAGAAAATGTCTAAAAAATGCACGAAAAATAATAAAAAATGTCTAAAAAATACACGAAAAATAATAGAAAATGTCTAAAAATACACGAAAAATAGTAGAAAATGTCCAAAAATGTCAACAAAATTCATTTTTCCATCGTTTTAAATTAACTCCGTAGCCAAACGACTCAAATTTAAAATAATAAATCTTCCAATCCACTTACTTGCAATCGGAGAAAGCTTCTTCAGAACACCCCACCTCGATTTCCACTAAACAAATGCACACAACCATCAAATCAAACACATATATTCCTCCACTAATAGTTAAATTTACCTTTCTCCCATCACGAAATCTCATCCCAGCTTCCAAAACAATTTCCATCATCGTCTCGCTCCCACAAATAGTCCTTCATATCCACGCAAAGGAAAAACGCATGAGGCGTGTCAACACGCGTCTCGACCACGTCTCCACATCGAGTAACCGTGAAAACTTTTTCCCGCATTTCTCCCATCAGCCACTGCTCGGCCCTCTGGTGCCAACTCGCAACAACTCGCGCAAGATCCTAATTTCATCACGTGCGAGTGTGTAAACGAGAGAGAGCACAAATGCTCAATTATTATTCAGTCATTTTAATTACGTCCTATTAGGATTCCAATTGAATTCGAATCCAAGTCGAGTTACAACACGCCGCTCTCAATTCCCCAACAATCGCTCGCTAAAATATGCAAATAACGCGTCTAATTATTCTTAGTCATGGCCCCTTAATCATGTGACTGAGTTGCCAATCTAATTGTTAACAGGGGGAGACATCCAAATGTATGAAAATGAATTTTATTTGGGGAGATATCGAAGGGTAGGTAATCACAGAAATCGCACGTGAGATTTTGAAATCCTGTTGAAATCGTGAAGATTTCAGAATTTTATAAAATTTTTTTAGGATTTTTTAGGATTTTAGAAGGATTTCTTAGGATTTCAGGAAAGTTTCTCAAGATTTCAGAAAGATTTCTCAGGATTTCAGGAGGATTTCTCAGGATTTCTTAGGATTTCAGGAAAATTTCAGGAAAATTTCTCAGAATTTCAAAAAAATTTCGCAAGATTTCAAGAAAATTTCTCAGGATTTCAGAAGAATTTCTCAGGATTTCAGGAAAGTTTCTCAGGATTTCAGGAGAATTTCTCAGGATTTCAGGAAAAATTCTCAGGATTTCAGGAGAATTTCTCAAGATTTCAGGAAAATTTCTCAGAATTTCAGGCAGATTTCTTAGGATTTCAAAAGAATTTCTCAAGATTTCAAAAAAATTTCTCAAAATTTCAAGATGATTTCTCAGGATTTCAGACAGATTTCTTTAGAAATTTGATCGATTTTATAGATTTCCACGATTTCCGAGATTTCTTAGAATTCAGAGATTTGCTAAAATTTTGAAGATTTCTGAAATTTGCTGTACATTTGCTGTGAATTTGAAAATCTCAGACGAATTTCTACATGGATTTTACTTGATTTTGCCACAAATTTTGCAACAATTTAGAAGATTTCATTGATTTCTAAAATTTCCAGAAAATTTTTAAAATTTCCAGAGAATTTTTGAAATTTCCAGAGAATTTTTAAGATTTCCAAAGAATTTTTAAGATTTCCACAGAATGTTTAAAATTTCCAGAGGATTTTTTAAATTTCCAGAAAATTTTTAAAATTTTTAGCATTGGCTACACCCTTGCCAAATATTGACCAATTGGTCATTTTTTTCCTATTTTTTATTCCTAGAAAAAGTGAATTTACTTCTTTCGCTCTTTCCTTCATTGATTCGTCGGTTGTGAATGAATTTTTAAACTCGCTGCCCCCCTAGATATACACACGACAACAAATTCGAATTTTAAAGTTGCGATGATATTTAACTCGTTAAAAAACCAATAAAATTGATTGACATGTGAAGTAAACAGAACGAGCCATGTAGAGCCACTTATAACCTCTGCAGTCTTCAGAGTCAACAAAAAATGTGACAAGTTTATATTTATTCTTGCGGTGACAGAACACGTGTTGGAGGGTCTTAGGTCACTCCTAGCTACTGCTTAACGACCTAATCAAAGGGTGACGCCAATTACGAAAAACATTAAGACGAAAAATCAGTTAAAACGATTTTATTTCTCGTTTTAAACGGAAAATCGACAAAAAACATTCGATTTCGCCTTTAAAACAATTTAATAAGACCAGAAGTGTTTACGACATTTAATACTGCAGAAAATGGCCAAAATAAAAAAAATAAAAAAATGACCACCTGTTTTACTATGGTTCATTAACTCATTCAAGTTAAATTCAAACATCCTGTCGTCAAAATATTACACTTTGTTTATATTTATACGTTAAAATATGCGCGAGAAATTGCATACGTTTTCACGTCGCTTTGAATTAACGCCGCCATTAATGGAATTTGTCGTGTTTGAATACTTGGATTTAATTTTCTTTTTAAAATTATTAAATATACCACTCAAATAACGTCTGATTGAAATTTTCAAACTGATTTAATAATATTTATTTAAAATATCAATAATAAATGAAAATAGTTAATTAAGATGTCTGAAAAAAGAACTTTCTCTTGTGTTTTTTTTTTGTCTCTCGTTTTCCCCTCTTTTTCTATCTACGACGCTTCCTACAAGATGAATGCATGTTTACATCAATATAACTGGAGTGTGTGATGGTGAAAAATATTTTAAGAAAGCCCCATTGTTTTCCAGACATCACTATCCGAGTTTTGCGCAATTCTTCTCGTTTATCAATGAATAATAAAAATCAGTCGTTGAAAAACAGATGTAATTTCATCTAATGGAAATGGAGAAATGCCAGTTCCACAATATTTTTTAACAAAATAAATAAATTTAACGTTTTTTTTTTTTTATTATTTACTCATTATTTACTCATTATTTTCCCTTATTTTTACACGAAAAATTCCTGACTTTTACACTCACTGGTTTTTACACTAAATTTTTTATTCTCTACACTACGTTCGTTTACGTTTAGACTAAATGTTTTTCATTACACGGCAGACGTTTTGTGAACGTTTTGCGTGTTTTATTGTGTATAACATAAATGTACAAAGAAATTACGCAGTTTGCGCTGTATACTTTTACGTTATAAAACCCCCGTTACGCCTATAGTGGAAAACTCATAAGTCTAACAGAGCTTACACTGTATCGAAAAATAGCGTAGCCAATCCGGTAATTTTCCACTATTTACGTCACTGTGACGTCACTGACCAAAAATTGC
>JAQFXT010001845.1:0-14897 GCA_034683725.1 Strigamia crassipes
TACTTTTAAAGAAAAGTACTCAGAAACCTTTTTGGCGCACGAGTTTCATTCGAAACTCGAATCTCGCGCTTTTAACGTCAAAAGCGCGCTCTGGTGGCAACTTTTGCGTTCTTGACGAAAACGAGATCGTCACACCTTTAATCTGGATTTTTCCAGTTTTCACAATTTAAAAGTTCCGGTTTTTACATTACTATCATTGTCATGAGACTGTCCCCTACAGTCATTTAACTCAATTTTGTTAGAAATTAGAAAAAAAGTTACAGTTCTCTCCAGTTCTTCAGATTTATGTCCAACATTTGGTAAGAAACCAAGAAAACGTTCCACTGGGTAACCACTTTTTGAAACATATCGAATAATAAATGATAACTTGGTCAACATGACTAATATCTGGTGTTGACTCTACTATAATCGAAAGATATTTACCATTTTTAATCTCACTGGCAATTGCAGGAATCACTTTTGATGCCATCAATTCAATGAACTCATCGCATATTGCAGATAAAAGATATGGATGTTTTTCCACTGTCAAGGTTTTCAGACTTTTTCATATGACTTGATAGAAATGGATCAAACTCTGCTATTAATTCAAAACACATTTTAAAGTTTCCATTTTTAAAAAAACCAAATTGTTCTGTTAAGCCCCTAAATGGCAGTCCACGACTGGCAAGCTTTTTCACAACTTTATTAGGCGTATCTCTAACATGTCAAACAGGTAGTATTCAATTTTGCAACTTTCCAGTTGCAATATCAAGTTATTAGTTTTCTTAATACCATATCATTCTTTTCTATCCCTGGATTCATTGAGACATCTATAACGTGCAGTTAACATGTTTTATTTTTATATGTCATGCGCATGTCCACTGCAACTGAAAACAAGCTAAATTAAGTTACGTTGAAACATGAAGTTCAAAAAGCAATTTAAATTTGGTTTGCTTTAAATGGCTTTGTTAATGTGCTTACTGTTTGTAGAACAAAAACTAGTACTATTTAAAATTTGTTTTAAATTTATTTCTAAAGATTACTGTTCTGCTTATCAAACCTTTAATGGTTGGACTCTACGACTACAAAATCTTTCTCTAAGAGCTCTTAATTTATTACCAGGAATTATTTGATGCTGGTCAATATGTTTTTGCATTCCAATCCGCAGCTAAAGAAAAATTAACGGTACGTTACGAAAAATGTTCATACAAAAAATATACAGTTATATATATTTACTTTTTCCATTATTTCTTTGGGTGTATCAGACTGATTGTAGTCAATCTCTTTTCCAACAAAGCTTCTAAAACAGAAGAATATTATTATTAAGTATGTATTTATTGTTTTAGGAGAAATAAGCATTCTTACGTCAACTTAACCGGTAAGCCACCAACACAGATAATTGATGCCAAAAACTTCTTTGGCACTAATTTAATAAGTGCTGTAAATTAATAATTTTTTAAAAACAAATGACAGCAGAAATGATTTAGAATCTATCTACTAAATATTTGAAGGATGGAAAAAATTAACAAGCTTGACACAACGTATAATGAAATTAAATTAGTGTAAGTCAGACAATTTATTTTATTTTATTTTTTGGTTTAGTGGTTTAAAAAATTATACATCTATCCAACATTTTTTTCAAATTTTACCAAATTTCTTTGAGATAATAAATTCAAATTGAATTTTTAATGTTAAAACCGAATTTAAGGGTAATTCTTATTTACAGTATGTTTACAATAAAATAAAAATTAAAAACTAAAAACCTTGTCACGGACATGTGTTTTGATTTAATTTACGCAAGGATATTTTTTCGTGCATAGATTATCACTCGTGCAGTGTTTGTCACAGAATTTTGAAATTTTGTTGTTTTTTGTTGCCTTTACCCCTCCTTGTGAGGATTTGCATTTTAATGGTTCTGACCATGTGGTCGTGTGATTTTCTGTTATAAAAGCTCTAGTTGGATGAAATAAAGACACTTCCGAGTTGGAGTGAAACCATACTTTATGCTGAAACTTGACTTTAGTCTCTTTATTCATCACACATTTAGAATCATCCTTGATATCCATCTGCGCCTTTTAATTACCGGCTGAGACCTGATCCCTTCTGGAGAGGGTTTAACCTGGATATATTTACCAACAACTAAGGTGGAAATTCAGAATCCTGCCTAAATATAAATTATGTTGTTTCCACGAAGGACTGGTACCCCCAACTCCCTGACGCCCATGACTGACAAGAGCCTACTAACGGGCTGCTGTGAATCTGCAGACATTTAAAATTGCGCAATTGTGTCCATTTTGTGACAACCTATTAATTGAAACTTTTAATTGGAGCCTGTTATGTTGATTTTTGCCTTCTAATTGATCAAGTGTTTTGAAAAGTCTAGGAAATCAAATGCAACCTAATTTGCATAATTTCTAATAGTAAAAAGTCATCAACAGATGGCCATAATTTCATTTTTACCAATAAAAATTCAATTTGAATTTATCATCTCAAAAACATCAAATAAACTTTGATAATAAATGAGTTAATGAATAAAATTTTGGTCCATTGTAACATGGTAAAACAGCGAAATAACATATTATTTTTTTCCATACCGTATTAATATTTTTTCTTTTTTTTTTTTACGTTTTGTAAACCATGGAACCCAAAATGCTTCTTGGATATTTCTTGTGAAAATTGGCACGATAGGCTTCATTAGACATAAAATAAATTTCAAATTAACATAGAATTTCAAACATTATTTCAAAGGTAAAAATATACTGAGTTCCAATTTTGTTACCAATGCAATTTGTAAATTATAAAAACCACAGTATTGTTCAGAATAAGAAAATCATATGAATTAATTACAAAAAGTAAAAATAATAATAATAATAATGTATGCAAGGAATTAAAGTTAGAAATATTTATACAAAAACACTGAAATCTTTAGAGAAATTTGTGTAATATTTTATTTTGTTTGGTAACAAAGTCATACTCTGCTTATTTAATCTTTTGAACTTATTCGAACATACTATTTTTGTGTTGGTAGTTTTTACAATGTGAGCAACTCCAATTTTGTTTCCAAGATAAACTCTGTAATTATTGTCACTTTTTTTACTTTCTTCTAATCCACCGATTGCTACTAGCACTTGCCAACCATCATTTAAACGATCGATAACTTCTTCTCTAGAGAGTGCGCAGTAATTAGTAGCTCGATGTGTCCGCTTGTATCCTAAAATTGCAAAATAAAATGTAAATAAGCGCAGCAAAAGCGTGTGACGATGTCGATTTAGGAACGCATCATGTGACGTGTATAGATTATTTTCGGTAATATCGCCTGTCAGTGTAAATCTGCAAGTGAATTAATGTGTAAGATATTTTAGATGGTGGGAGCTTTATCATGCGACATTTATTGTAGCCCTGAATGATTGCAATGGCAATCGGTGGGCTACTCGGTAATTTGGAGAAGGCATACAAAGACTATGCCGACAAATGGCAAAACATAGATAAAATACGTGATGAGGCATTCGCACATTGCTGACCAGTGGAGGGTCAAGCAGTGCTGGATGCTGATCACGAATGAAAGAAACTGACTAGAACATGTTTTGGTTTATTGGTTTTTGGCCTTTTATTCAAGAGTTGTCTAGGGATTGGTTCCAGACAGTGCCTTTCAGCTTGGGCCATGTTTCCACATGCCAACTTATGTCAACCAGCAGCCAGGCGGCTACGAGACCACGTGGATGCTGAAGACTGTCACTTTTTGTGTGCCTGGGCATTACCCAGACTTCTCTGACCGTCTCAGGTTGAACAGGACACTCTGCGTATCTTGGATGCGCAGTAAATGCTAATCCCAAACAGGTGGGTTAGCGAACGTCACTTACTTTGACGAGTAACTGTAATGTACTAATAAATATCAATATCTATAAATCACCAAGACTTGGATTATTTATTTTTCTACTTTTATGTATTTGGTATGACATATAACAGCCTTGCGTTTTCTATGTCGTCTAAATCTTGACTTTTGGCACTGTTAGTTGCATAAGCACTATCTGGTGCCAGATCGGGGAAATAGTTATGGTTCATAACCATCACAAGCACCCCCTAAAGCTTTACTTCGGTAAAATGTACAAAATGAATTCAATCATTTAAAAATATAAACCAGTTTAAATTACTTTATGAATACACGTACTGTTTCATTCTATTAATTGCAGGAAACTTTCTGAACTGTCCACTCTATTTCATGTTTTTATATAAAGAGGACTATAGGCTAAGTTTGGCATTTCTTTAGGATTTTGGACAAGTTGTTGCTGTTGTCTTGTGTTGATGCGCGGTCATGTTTTTAAGCTTGATTTTTTTGTTATCCATAAGTTAACAGTTATTATTATTTCTGACCATACCATACATTGTAGCTTCCTTTTTGTGAGCAATGGCAACGAGGGGTCGTTTCTGGGTTCTTTGGATTTTGCATCCTACATATATTCCATCAAGAGCCAACGGCCCGTGGTATATGTTGTAGAGAGCTGGTCCATTGGGAATATTTTCTATCCCAACTAGTTCATGACCTAATGCAAACTTGTAAAATTAGCTCAGATTCACACAGTTAAACAAATCTGTTTTTAACAATACCATGCCATATAGTACCCAAAGTCGTGAAATAATTCATGACAATATCTCTTTCTTCAGTGCCAAGCTTAGTGTAACCTTTCTTGAATTTTATTTGGACGTCATGAATATACAAAAGAACAGTTGGTATGAAATACAGTACGAAGAATAAAGGCATTGCTAACAGGAATATCTGAAAAGAAAAATTAAAATTAAAACCCAAAAATTTATAAAATTGGATGTAAAACTCCACATTTATTAGTGCAATGGGGATACATTTACCGACACCCTCTAATTTAATTATTATCCGACATAATTATTGTTCTCCTAAATTAAATGAATCCTCCCCCATTATTGGTAATTGATTCCACTGATTTTTTTTTTGTATTTAAACGTTTTTGTGACATTCATGTGACGTGTTAACTTTTTTGCGGCCTGAATGAAGCAACATACAGGTAAACAAATTAATGTTGTGAACAAATAATACGCACTATTTGAAAAAAAAAGATAAAAAATAAAACTGCTGTCCACTTATAAATTGTGTAAGCATATGGTGAGCTGAATGAACTCCACATTGAGTCATCAATGTCCCATGAGAAAACATCACTAGCTGCAAATGATGTGTTAGTTGCCATCATTATTTGTCTAGAAAATAATACAAAATGTATAATTTGGTTTTGCAATTTTTTTGTTTTATGTAATTTTATGTGAGCTTTTACTGTGTAATTCAAATAAATGGTTTTTGAGTAGAAAATCACTTACGTATGTTTTATTGTGATGCATTACAAGGAGTATCAACTATGCAACTTTTCGATAGAATGTTACAAGATTAACATTTAGATTGAACGCCAAGAACAATACCAAGTTCTGAAACAGCTGTATCGAGTGCGCCACGCATAATAAGGAAGTAAAATATTGAACTATGCACATAGGAAACAAAGCAAATATGGTTTTAAATTCTGTCCCACTCCAAAAATTATCGAAACCGTGTCAGATGCACCAGAAAATTAGGCGTACAAATCTACTGACACATTTTTGTTACTGTGGCACATGGTGAAGTAGACAGGTGTTGACACGGGCCTATTAACTGTGACTAGTAAGTGTTCCAGTTATTAAATTTGTCAATAGGTGGCGCTGAACAATGTGGGCTGGATAACATTTTTATAACCTCAAAATAAATTTAAAATTGAACATTTTTATTTAGGAAATGATAAAATAGACAATGGAAGAACAAGCTATTAATATGAAACCTGTTGGGAAAAAAATGCATGCCACGGTTGAAGCTATCACAGTATTTTATTTATTATTTATTTTATTCATTGTTCTATTTATATGTGAAAACATGAATCCAATATGCATATTGCACCTACGTTTTACATAATTTGGATGATTTTTTTTTCTCTTTTGCAATTTTCTTTACTTGTAATATATGCTTAAGATTCAACAATGCCACCATGATTTTAACTAGTTTCAACAATGCTGAAGCAACGTACTGTAGGCCCACATTCTTCTGCGCCACCTAGTGACAAAATACAGTACTGGAATACTTAAGCAACCAGGAATTCTAAAGCTAAACAATGGCCGTGTCAACACCTGTCTACTTCACCATGCTGTGGCATTATTGCAACAATGTTTTTTACAAGTTGCAATTTTTTAACAAACAAAGCCACACTAGAAATGGTAATCATAAAGCATCGTTTATGGTAACAAGAGGGTGTGTTTGTTAGAAACTCATATCTTTGTTAAGCTAACAATGATTGAAGATACATGCAAAAATGAGCACTTCAGACAATAGCACAAAGAAATTTTTATTTCAGGCAAAGTTCTGCTACAACAATGTTATTTTAAGATTACTACTTAAGCGTAACTATCGATTGATTAATACATCTAACTTTTGACATATTAAAACCTTTATTGCGTATACTTCAATATGTTAAAGTTAGAAGTATTAAACAATGTTATTGCAATACGATTATACACAGAACTGTATTATTTGCAAAGGTGCTGAATTATTAACAGATCAGCCTGGGACAAAAATCGTTCCTTGTAGCAACTGAATAATCTTACTTAAAAAATTGAATTTGTCAAAAATATTTTTGTATGCTACATATCTTTTTTCAAGTTCAGATGTCACATGGTCTAAGATCGCAAAAAAAGGTTCAATTTTGAACTTATTTCTTCCAGTGATGGCAACCTTGCCATCTCGTGAATCACCCAGCATAAGCTTAAGTTTTCGTTTTCAGGCTGTGTTAAATTTGTACTTGGTGTGTCTTACCAAAGTCTTCTAATCGAAAATTAGGACAGTCAAAATAAAGATGCGTCCATTAGCATAAATGCAAATAAACTAATTTATTGAACATTTGTCAAGTGGCACTACAAAAGGATCAGCATCATAAATGCGGCGTTCCGGGTTTATTGATAATCGAATATTTATAATATTTAACTATCAACACCGTCGAGATGCCAAATGGGCTTAATCTTTACGGCCGATAAGTGTCTAGGGGTAAATTTGAAAATAAATGAGGAAACAAGTCGTTTCAATAGAACAATATAAAAGTAGAGTATTTATTTGAGTGAGTGACGATATGGAATCGTGATAACGGTTGCAATTATTGTCGCTAGATGACGCTCGATTCAAAACGCGCGAAATACAATTTGTAGTAATAAATACATTATTGCGTGCAAGAAATAACTATTTCTTGTGATTAGAATAAAAATATAGTAGTAAATAAAGATGAATTTAACTGAATTCACAATGTTAGTGATAATGCGAATTAAAGTAACTAGGGGGAAAAATAGTTATTTTCCCCTATGACGTAACCAAGGGGAGATAATAAAGATGAAATATTCGTAAATAAAGGGGAATTCAACTGAATTCACGATAATAGTTGATGTTGCAAAATAAAGTAACTAGGGGGGAAAATAGTTATTTTCCCCTATGACGTCATCAAGGGGGGATGTACAAGTCACCTGACTTATAATCCCCCACCCCTTCTGATTTGATGAAATCAGAGTGCTAATCCATGATTGGGGAATTCCAGCAGAAATCACCCTTATTAGATGATTGGAGATAACCTTTTAATCTGGTCTGGGTGTGTAAGACCAGGTTTCATCAGAAAAGTTGGCTTGTTTATTGGAAATTTATATTGAAAATTACAAGTTGCATTATTATTAATGTATGGGCTGGGTGCATGGTTCCCAAACTCACCTAGCTGTAAATATCCACTTAGATGTGGCGGCATGTTCACCCATGACCGCTGCATATGTACCATGAGCGATTTGATAATTTCGTTTAATGTCGACCGCCAATACTGAACCCGCTAATTGTAAGTTCAGGTCCCGCTTAAATGTTTGGGTAACAGTGTTAACAACAAGTCAAATTAAGTGGACGGGGCAATGGACAGGTTCCTTTTCCCAAAGTTGCCAATTGCAATAGGCTTCCACTCCATTTTTATAGGTAAAGATACAAATACTTTTATATCTCGATAATTCAATTCAGAAGAATTGAATACAGAAAACGCGTGTAGTTAGATTGAAGAAATCTAACAATTAAGATAAAACAAGAAGTGCGTGTTAAATCAGGTTTGATTTAACTTACAAGTTTCGGCTGAAACTGGAAAGAAAAGAACCATTTGATCACGAGTAAATATGTCTATATTTACATGAGATCGAATCTATTTATTCCAAAGGGAATAATTTAGATTCACCGTTTACAGGAAATTTCCTTACCAGTTGGTAAAGGTATTGTGGCGATATAAGAAAGCCGGCCATTTACTTTTCGAATCGCGAAGATTCTTGGAGTTGCCTCAGTCTTGCAGTGCGTGGACCACTTGGACTTATACAATGGCGTAGAACAACCGATTCAACATGACCCGATGCGATACAAAGCGATAGACCGATAATATAAAGTGGAATACAGCGATCCGAGTACAGTAAATGTTCAAGAATGCTTTACATTATTCTTATTATTTGTTAGATTATAGAGAGTCTGGCCTCAGTATTGCAGTACACACGTGGAACTGGACAATTAGACAATACGACGAGAAACAACAAACCATGATGTGCATCAATCAAGGACAAAAATGGAAAACATGTCGTAATTATTATATACCTTTTATTATTATAAATTCGTTAGTTTATAGAGAGCTTCGAGCTCTAATTGTTAGTTTAGTCCTAATTTAAATGCCAGATGTAGGCCTAGTTATTATATAAGTATTATTATTATTGCCAGGGGTAATTTATGTGGAATTTATCCCTTTTAGACAATAAATTATGTATATGTTTTGATAAAATATGGTGTATATATTTATTTATCTCTGTCACACTTGCGCAAGCCCGATATCTCAACAATAGTTTAACGGTCAGTTGAGGTTTTGGTCTTGTAAACTCAATCTGCCTGAGGTGTTATTTCTCCTGAAATACCCACCCCAGGTTGACATCGTCACAAATGAAAGATAAATACCAAGGTGCTTATAGTACATAAGTAAAAACGAGTGAGATAAAAATGGCGCAAGGTGCGAAAACAAACAAAAGATAAAGGCGGGAGTTCCGACAGTGACGACACTTCGTCGTCAAGAGATTTGTGGTTTCCTCACTCTGTAAGTCTTCAGGTAGAATCTACGATGGGGAAAGTAATTGTGACAGAGTAAACTCAATGTCACAATTAATTCCTTAAAAGCAGAAAGGGATTTGTATGTTAAAACAACACACAAATCAGTCACACGTTGAATCGGTGTAAAAGGCTGGAATTACAAACAGTTGGAATTACAGCTAGGACTCTCAGTTCCAAACACAGATCACCAATCTCACGTTTGCAAGGTTTTTGCAAAGCAAAAAGGCAGTGATGCACAGTGTTGGGAGTTCAAGACAAGAGTGAGCCCAGAATATTCTGGCTCACTTAATATCAACTCGGGACACATGCGCACAATGCGTAAATATGTTCCCGGGCCTTAGTGCATACTTAACAATTGCAAGCAATCTGTTAGGTCTGCACAGTAGCAAGGGCTTAAGATGCTCACTGGGCGTAATGAACATCTGGCGGGTGATGATATATTGGGGCTGGCATTCGAGCCAGAGCCACAGACTATGCAGCTGGCGCACCAACTGGTACGGTATTGAGGCTGTCTGTAGGTCCATAAGTAATTTATGTGCCCTATGTGAGACCTTGTACTTTGCTGTCGTATAGTGAGGATTCTTTTTACAACAATCTTTTGTTATCTTTAATTATTAGCATACGAGTTTGTATGCAAAATAAGATTTAACATTGGTCCCTATGAACCTTGTAGAGATTAGTCTCTTTGATGTATGTTTTCCTTTTTATATACATGTTTATGCTTTCCTAACTCTTTTATGTTTTCCCTAGTTCTCCGTAGTTAAGAGAGAACCAGGTGTACTTTAAGTTGTTTATTTTAAACCTCCGTAGTTCAATTTGTAAAGGCAACGCATCATGCCTGGTCTTTGATGCAGGCCATCAGCCAGGCATCATGCGTTGTTTAATTTATTCATTCAGTTTGGTTTATTGCCACTAACTGCAGTAGTGTCACACCGGGTTTTTTTTCTTTTGTTCCTGGGCCAGCCACCTTATGGTGTTACCCAAGATGGAGGCGCCAGATTGGAATAGTGGTCCCAATTTTGTAAGTTGTTTATTGGTCAAATAAATTGGTTTTATTTCATTATATTATTTGTTTATTTGCCCCAACGCATTTTATAAGTGCTGGGGACATATTCTGGGCCTACAACATCGTTTTTCGGTGCTGTACGACCGCATTCACACTCGAGCATTGCGCTTGCATTCGCGCATCGCGACTCAAACTCGCGCATTGCGACTCGAACTCGCGCATCGCGTGTTATCATTGCATCCACGTCTGTTTTTATGGATTTTTGCGCATTCTTCTGCTACACTGTCCGGCACGACGCGAGGTGCAGGAGGCACTGCATTTGCCGGGTTTGTGGTTACGCGCGAGGTAACCAGAGGAACAACTTCTCTATGCATGATGAGAGGAGGCAGAAATAGGAAATTAGTTCCTCCCTCCGAAGCTTTTGCCTGCGCACTTAGTCGTTTGCGCTACTGATTGGTTTGGCAATGCCATGTCACGTCGTTACCCACAAGCACTTCGAAAGCTGTTGATGAAATCATACGAGTGATGAAGCTTGGTACCCATCTTGAGTCGTGCAGGTAATCCCTCGCAAATATGGTGTCATTTATTTCGAACGTACGCGCTGTGTTAATAGGAGCCGCTTTGATGTTGTGCCGTGGATTGAGCAAGTGCAAACTGGTGCGCATCGGGCACTGCAGGAACGCTTTGTTGGAGACCCTAAAGGCATAAATCACATGCAGTGGAAGCAAAAGCAAAATGATCTCCTAACAACTAAATAATAAGCCTAAAAGTCCTGGTCCAGTGCTTTTGTGTTGACAAAGTCCAATAGAAATAACACAAAAAGATAATGTAATAATCTTGAATAAAATGTAAATAATTAAATAAACTTTGCATTATTAGTTAATATTGGATAACTAGTCATAATGTAAAATACAAAGTAAAGCATATATAGAAAACATTTTTATTTAACTACTTCTAAATAAAAAAATTCTTTATTCAAATCAAATATTATCAACTAATTAGAATAACTTACAAGTTAATATTTTTAAGACTAAGTTGTGACGATGACGTTCTGGGGGTTAAGCCTATCCATGCATCATTTGACGGATGACAGGTCTATTCGGTAGTCACACTTATTAATTGGTAAATCTGAGTACGAGTTGTGCGAGGAATAAAGAGACAAGTGGTTCTCAATACATTACATTTATTGTAACTTCTGATAACCGTATTTACGATTATTGGTTACTCAAACGGATAATCAATTATACATGAAACTATGCCGACATTTGGCTATTTAAATGTAAGCTAAACTTATACATATGACTAAATCAAATACTTATTCGATTGCGAGTTTGGTTCTTCTGTGAAGGCTTCTCGTTGAATCCAAAGTTCAATGCGGGCTGCATTGTCACAACGTCAGGGTCCGACGTTTGGTTACGTAACGTCTTGGGCAGAATAACGTTGTGATTAACACTGCGGAATAGGGGGAAAGGCATTGGACATCCACGGAGCTAGTCGTTCGAGTGCAATAGTTGGTATTTGCCCAATGCATGTCAGTGTAGGGAATCTTGCCGCTAAATGCGGCGAAACGGAGGAAAAATATCACGCCGCGCATTCTTCCTCATGCATCTGCATGGTATTACTGTGAAGCGTGATCGGAAATTATTATCACCACACAATATCAGTCAGCATCACAGATATACGCGGTATTCAGATATATGTGGCGGCTTCACCATTCGCACCGCGCTGTGGGGCCCACGTCCGGAAACGTTCAGTGCGTATGACGGCATCAATTGATAGGACCGGCAATGTACGTAACGGCTTCTGACCACAGCAATGATCAGGCATCTCCATCATCGGAAGAAAACTACACCTATTTGTTAGATAGGTGCAACATATATTCTCATATAGTTTAGTTCAGTGTTCAGTGCCAAGAGGGCTGTTTTCTGGTTGGAAACCACCTTATATACTGGGGCCAGTATAAAAATTATCCCAGTGTTCCAATCGGGACACTAGTACTGGGAATCCCTCCAATCAGTTGATAAAGGATATGGATACCCAGGACATCACTTACTTACATATGCTTCTGCTTTAAGCGCTCCTTGGCCACAAGTTTGATTGCAATCAGTGGTGCATCTGGAAATTTGGCTTGCACTTTTATTTCGATTGCCTCCAACTGCTGGGTCAAATCTGCCCTTGCTCGTGCATTTGCCAATGCTTCTTCGAGCGAAGGCAAACCGCCTGTCGGTGGCGAAATTCGCTTCTCGAACAGTGATCTTGTTTCGATTGCCGGTGGCACCATGTGCTCCTTGGCAATCAGACGTGTGCTGTGCTCCTCGACGATCGGTGGCACAGCATGCTTCTCGATCGTCAGTGGCGCAGTTCGGGCGGCTGACGCTGCGGCTCTCGCTGCGCGTCGCGCTCTCCGGCTCAATGTTACGAACGGATGCAAATTTTCATTTGCAGCATTGGCCTGGACATTTTGCTGGCTTCGCAGAACTTCTGGGACCCTGGCCGACACCACCACCGGCTGAACTGTCGCCAATACGACTCTTGTCGCATGGCCAGTCAGCGTTTTTTGCTTTTTTGGCGGCGGCGGATCGGCTTGGTAGTTGTTCCGGTTTTCTTCCATGGTTTGTTCCTGGTCACGTCTGCTGTCGACTCGCATCCACGGAACTTGCTGTAGATGCGGGGGCAGCGGACAGCCTGGTCGGCCCATGAACGCCGCGAACCACGGTTGAAAAAGCTGTGCGCGATCGACCACGCCATCCCCCAAGCAATTCGGACATGCAACTGGCGCAAAATTAGGAAAAATTGCCTGCTTCTGGCCGCAGCACGCTGGACACACCACTTCCCAATTTTTCATTGAGCTCGTTTTTACAAGTTGTCGAGATAACTGGAGATAATTTAAGTCCCCAATCCCCAGAAGTTCATCGCTGCAGCGTTTGTACAAGTAATCTTTATTTTCGTTCTGACCCAATTTCTTATTTCTAAGTGTGTTGGCTGCAATTTTACTTGTTTTTTCAACAAGTGTAGCTATTTTTCTTGCATGAGGACTGCTCCGAGCCCACATGCATCTGCATGCATATAATAATGCAGAGGCAGGATCCACAGGGCATAGGCAGCACGCTCCTACATGCAAGGTATCCCAATGAAGTAGTTTTTTACAACTGGCCATTGATTCCGTGTAGGCCATCTTGAGATGTCTGACACATGCATATGGTCTGGAGTTTTGGTTTTGTGTTCCCTGTAAGTACTTGCGCCATTTCAGGGCAATCTCTTACAAAATGGGGCCCTTTACACCCAAAACATCCACCATTATGTAGTACAGCAGTCGGGTTGTCTGGTCTATTTCTAGCCACAGCCCGCTGTTTTTCCTTGTTTTTCAACATGGTGCTTTGGATTATTAGGATTTAGTCAAATACCCACTCAGTTGTAAGGATTTAGTTTCCAACTAGTTTCCAACTAGCTCCTCACAGAACCGGGAAGTAATGACATCACCAATCCCCTGCTAAGAATTTTGAGCACCATGGTCTCTTTTTGAGAACCGTTCTACCTAATTACCTAGCAAATACCAAGAGTTTCTCTAAAAAAAATTAGGATCACATCCTTGAATCTTAAATAATTTAAGTCGACCATCTTGAATTTTTCCAATCCTACAAGCAAGTTTCCTTTATTTTGCAATAAAACAAAACACTTTTTTTCATGAATTTCTTGCCTTTTTATTTCAACAATAATCATCAATCTGTAGAATGTATTATTCAAAATGTTTGGAACAAAAAAGTTTTAGAACCAGAGCAGGTCTGTTCTGATTCCCAATAATCACAATTTCCAATGCTGGCACTGCCTATTTGCAATGGATTTCAATTAAAAACTAGCACAAAAACAGATGACTGCATGGCAATTGTGTTCCCAAAACTTTGCTATTTTCAAACCAGGTTGTCTGTACTACTATTGTGACAATGTCGACCTGGGGCGAATATTCCAAAGGGAATATTACTTCAGAGGGTTTTGTTCACAAGACCAAAACCTCAACTAGACCAATTTACTGACCAAAAGCTAAGATATCGGGCTTGCACGAGATAGGGTAAGATAAATAAACAGACACATGATTATTAAAACATACGCACATTTATTTGACTTACGGGGATTAATTCTAGCGTGAATTATCCCCGGCAATTATTACATAAACAATTAAACATTTACTATGCCGACAAATGGCTAAAAACTTCACTATGACTAATTCTAACAATACTTTAGAGCTTGAAGCTCTTTACAATTAAAACTATAAAGTTAACAGTGAACAATATAACACGGAAAACTTATCGCATCGAGTGAAATCGCATCTGGTTTCGTATCAGATTTTATCCTTAACCGGGCTGGTTATTCTAGGCCATTTTCGGAGGTCCACGTGGTTCGTTTGTGTCCATGTCAATTGTCGAAGGGTTTCTGGCGTAAATATAAGAGGCTTCAGTCAAGTAACTGCGGAGCATTGCAATCACCTAGCACAGTGGTTGTATTCACGGTACGTACGCCTCACAGACGTCGGCAGTGGAGTACACATACCACCGCGAAAGCGACCATAATTTGGGGTTGACATAATAAGTGTAAGTTATCAGTCCACAATAAGCAAGCAAGCATCTGATTTCGGATGAAATTGCCTTTTTATACTAGTTAGTATAGGGGGTGGAGATTATGCAATCTCCCAATCATATCAATTCCCAAGGGGGAATTCCTCCA
>JAQFXT010001846.1:0-14892 GCA_034683725.1 Strigamia crassipes
TTCCTCCGGCTCTTCTTCAAAAGGCTCTTCAGGTTCTGTTGATGCAGGTTCCTGTTCCAAAGATTTAGGTTCCTTCTCTGAAGGCTTTGGTTGTTTAACTTTTTCAGTATCTTTTGGAGAAATCTTTCTTTGAAGCTTATCAAGAAAACCTTTGGGTTTATCCGGTTTTTCCTCCGGCTCTTCTTCAAAAGGCTCTTCAGGTTCTGTTGATGCAGGTTCCTGTTCCAAAGATTTAGGTTCCTTCTTCACAATTTTGTCAGTTTCCTTAGTAATCTTTCTTGTAAACTTATCAAGAAATCCTTTTGGCCTTTCAGATTTTTCCTCTTGTTCACTTTCAGAAAGCTCTTCAGGCTCCTGCGCTTCTGGCGTAGTTTCTTTTTCAGTTAGCTCCTTCTTAGTAGGTTCCTCTTTACCAGGTTCCTTCTCTGTAAGTTTTGGTTCTTTAACTTTCTCAGTAACTTTTGAAGAAATCTTCCTGTGAAATTTATTAAAAAACCCTTTTTGTTCTTCCGGCTCCTCCTCGAAAGGTTCTTCAGGTTTGTAATCAACGGTAGTTTCTTCTTCCATTGGCTCTGGTTCCATTTGAATAATTTCTTCAGTTTCTGTGATAATCTTTCTTGTAACCTGGTAAGTAAAACCTTTTGTTTCATATGATATTTCCACAGATTCATCTTCATAAGGCTCTTCAGGCTCCTGCTCTTTTGGTGTAGTTTCTTTTTCAATTAATTCTCCTTCCTTTTTAGTTGGCTCCTTCTTTGGCAATTTTGGTTCTTTAATTTTTTCATCTTTTGGAGAAATCCTTCTTGTTAACTTATCAAGGAATCCTTTTGGTTTTCCTGGTTTCTCATCTGGTTCATCTTCGGAAGGCTCCTCAGGCTCCTGCTCTTTTGATATTTGTTCCTTTTTAATCGGTTCTTTTCCAGTTAGTATTTGTTCCTTTTTAGTCGGTTCTTTTCCAGTTGGTATTTGTTCCTTTTTAGTCGGTTCTTTTCCAGTTAGTATTTGTTCCTTTTTAGTCGGTTCTATTCCAGTTGGTATTTGTTCCTTTTTAGTCAATTCTTTTCCAGTTAGTATTTGTTCCTTTTTAGTCGGTTCTTTTCCAGTTGGAATTTGTTCCTTTTTAGTCGGTTCTTTCTCTGCTGGTTTTTGTTCTTTTCGAGTAGGTTTTTCTTCCTTTGTAGAAGGTACCTTCTCTGTAGGTTTTGATTCCTTAAAGTCCTCAGTATCTTTTGGAGAAATCTTTCTGTGGAACCTATCTAGAAAGCCTTTCTGTTTATCTGGTTTCTTCTCTGGCTCTTCTTCCAAAGGCTCTTCAGGTTCTGTTGGTGTAAGTTCCCTCTTCACAATTTTATCAGTTTCCTTAGTAATTTTTCTTGTAAACTTATCAAAAAATCCTTTTGTTTTTTCTGGTTTATCTTCTGGTTCATCTTCAGAAGACTCATCAGGCTCTTGCTCTTTTGGTATACTTTCTTTTTCAGTTGTTTTTTGTTCCTCTTTAACCAATTCTTTTTCAGTTGGCTTTTGCTGCTTTTTGACCGGTTCTTTTTCAGTTGGTTGTTGTTCCATTTCAGTAGGTTCCCTTTCAGTAGGTTCCACTTTAGTGGGATCCTTCTCTATCAGCTTTGGTTCCTTGACTTTTTCAGTATCTTTTAGCGTAATCTTTCTTTGAAACTTATCAAGAAAAGTTTTAGGTTTTTCCGGTCTACCTTCCAGCTCATCTTCGAAAGACTCTTCAGGTTCCGTTGGCGTAGATCCCTTTTCTATAGATTTGGGTTCCTTTTTCACAAGTTTAGCAGTTTCTTTAGTTATCTTTTTTGTAAATTTATCAAGAAATCCTTTTGGTTTTTCTGGTTTTTCCTCTGATTCGTCCTCAGATAGCTCATCAGGCTCCTGCTCTTTTGGTGTAGTTGGTTTCACAGTGGGTTCATGTTGCTTTTTAATCGGTTCTTTTTTAGTAGATTTCTTCTCTGTAGGTTGTGGTTCCATAACTTTATCAGTATCTTTTGGAAAAATTTTTCTTTGAAACTTATCAAAAAGAGTTTGTTGTTTGTCCTCTGGCTCTTCTTCGAATGGTTCTTCAGATTCTGTTGGAGTAGGTTCCTTTTCTACAGATTTAGGTTCCTTCTTCACAATTTTAGTGGTTTCTTTTGTAATCTTCCTTGTAAACTTATCCAAAAATCCTTTTGGTTTATCTGGTTTTTCCTCCGATTCATCTTCAGACAGCTCTTCCGGCTCTTGCTCTATCGGTGTGGTTTCTTTTACAGATGGTTCCTTTTCCACTGGTTTTGGTTCCGTTTGTTCAATTTTTCCAGTTTCTGTAGTTATCTTTCTCGTAATCTTATAAACAAAACCTTTCAACTCTTCTGGTTGTTCTTCTGGTTCTTCTTCGAAAGGCTCTTCAGGTTCTGTTTCCATAGTTTTAAGTTCCTTCTTTGCAGTTATAGCAGTTTCTTTAGTAATCTTTCTTGTAAATTTATCAAAAAATCCTTTTGTTTTTTCTGGTTTATCCTCCAACTCATCTTCAGAAGACTCTTTAGGCTCCCGCTCTTTTGGAGTATCTTCTTTTTCAGTTGGTTTTTGCTCCTTTTTAACCGGTTCTTTTTTTGTTGGTTTTTGTTCCTTCTTAAACAGTTCTTTTTCAGTTGGTTTTTGTTTCCTCTTTACCGGTTCTTTTTCAGTAGGTTTTTCTTTGTTTTTAGAAAGTTCCTCCTCTGTAGGTTTCTGTTCCTTAACTTTTTCAGGTTCTTCTTCTGGTTCTTTTGGAATATGTTCCTTTTCAAAAAATTTAGGTTTCTTCTTCACAATTTTCTCAGTTGCCTCAATAGTTTTTCTTGTAAATTTATCAAGAAATCCTTTTGGTCTTTCTGGTTTTTCCTCTTGTTCATCTTCAGAAGACTCTTCAGGCTCCTGCTCTTTTGGTATACCTTCTTTTTCAGTTAATTTTTGGTCCTTTTTAAGTGGTACTTTTTCAGTTGGTCTTTCTTCCATTTTAGTAGGTTCCTTGTCGGTAGGTTTTGGTGCCTTTACTTTTTCTGTATCCATTGGAGATACCTTTCTTTGAAACTCATCAGGAAAACCTTTAGGTTTTTTTGGCTTTTCCTCCAGTTCTGCTTTGACAAGTTCTTCAGGTTCTGTTGGTGTAGGTTCCTTTTCCATAGATTTGAGCTCCTGCACAATTTTTTCAGATTCTATAGTAATCTTTCTTGTAAACTTATCAAGAAATCTTTTCGGCTTTTCTGATTTTTCCTCCAGTTCATCATGCGGTTCATCCTGAGGCTCTTCAGGCTCCTGTTCCGTTGGTGTAAATTGTTTTTTAATTGGTTTTTGTTCCTTCTTGATTGATTCCTTCTCTATAGGTTTAGTTTTTCTCTGAACAGGCTTTTCAGGTTCTTTGTCAGAAATTTTTCTCTTCAATTGACTAAGAAAGCCTTTAGGTTTCTCTGGTTTCTCCTCCGACTCTTTTTCATAAAGCTCTGCAGGCTCCTGGTCTGTTGGTGTAAGTTTCTTTTTAACTGGTTCTTTTTCAGTGGGTGTTTGTTCTTTTTCAGAAGGTTCTTTTTCAGTGGGTGTTTGTTCTTTTTCAGAAGGTTCTTTTTCTGTAGATTTTGGTTCCTTATCCTTTTCAATCTCTTTTGGAGAAATCTTTCTTTGAAACTTATCAAGAAAACTTTTAGGTTTATCCAGTTTATCCTCTGGCTCTTTTTCAAGAGGCTCTTCAGGCTCTTTTTCAAGAGGCTCTTCAGGCTCTTCTTCAGGTTCCGTCTTCACAATTTTATCAGTTTCTTTAGTAATTTTTCTTGTAAACTTATCAAGAAATCCTTTCGGCTTTTCTGGTTTCTCCTCTGGTTCATCTTCAGAAGACTCTTCAGGCTCTTGCCGTATGGGTTTGGTTTCTTTTTCAGTTGGTTTTTGTTCCTTTTGCATAGGTTGTTTGTCAGTTGGTTTTTGTCCCCTCTTAACTAGTTCTTTTTCCTTTGGTTTTTGTTCCTTCTTAACCGGTTCTTTTTCCATTGGTTTTTGTTCCTTTTTAATCGGTACTTTTTCAGTTGGTTTCTGCTCCTCTTTAGTAGGTTCCTTTTCAGTAGATTTTGGTTCCTTATCTTCTTCAGTATCTTTTGGAGAAATCTTTCTTTGAAACTTATCAAGAAAACGTTTCTGTTTATCCGGCATTTTCTCCGGCTCTTCCTTGAAAATCTCTTCAGGTTCTGTTGGCAAAGGTTCCTTTTCCTTAATTTTATCAGTTTCCTTAGATTTAGGTTCATTGTCCTCAATTTTATTAGTTCCTTTAGTAATCTTTCTAGTAAACTTATCAAGAAATCCTTTCGGTCTTTCAGGTTTTTCCTTGCGTTCATCTTCCGAAGATTCTTCAGGTTCCTGATCTTTTGGAGTAGTTTCTTTTTCGGTTGGTATTTGTTCCTTGTGAGTAGGTTCCTTCTCAGTATCTTTTGGAGAAATCTTTCTTTGAAACTTTTCAAAAAAGCTTTTATGTGTTTCCAGTTTTTCCTCCGGTTTTTCTTTAAAAGGCTCTTCAGGTTTGTGGTCTACAGTAGTTTCTTTTTCCATTACTTTTAGTTCCGTCCGCACAATTTTTTTAGTTTCTGTGGTAATCTTTGTTGTAGCTTTATGAATAAAATCTTTTGAGTCTTCCGGTTTTTCCTCAGGTTCATCTTCATAAGGCTCCTCCTCTGGTGTTGTTTCTTTTTCAGTTAGTATCTTCCCTGTAAGTTTTGGTTCCACACCTTTTTTAGTATCTTTTGGAGAAATTATTGTATGGAACTTATCAAGAAAACCTTTTGATTTTTCTGGTATATCCTCTGGCTTTTCTTCAAAAGGCTCTTCAAGTGCTGTTTGCGTAAGTTCTTTTTCCACAGACTTGGGTACCTTCTTCACAATTTTATCGGTCTCTTTAGTAATCTTTTTAGAAAACTTATCAATAAATCCTTTAGTTTTTTCTGGTTTTTCCTCTGGTTCATCTTCAGAAGACTCCTCAGGCTCCTGCCCTTTTTGTGTAGGTTCTTTTTCAGTTGGCTTTTGCTTCTTTTTAATCAATTGTTTTTGCATTGGTTTACCTTCCTTTTTGGTAGGTTTCTCCTCCATAGGTTTACCTTCCTTTTTGGTAGGTTTCTCCTCTATAGGTTTACCTTCCTTTTTGGTAGGTTTCTCCTCCATAGATTTAGTTTCCTTCTGAACATGCTTTTCAGGTTCTTTGTCAGAAATTTTTCTCTTCAATTGACTAAGAAAGCCTTTAGGTTTCTCTGGTTTTTCCTCTGGCTCTTTTTCCAAAGGTTCTTCAGGCTCCTGATCAATTGGTGTAGGTTTCTTTATAACTAGTTCTTTCTCAGTTGGTTTTTGTTCCTTTTTAGTCGGTTCTTTTTCAATTGGTTTTTGCTGCTTTTTCGAAGGTTCCTTCTCTGCAGCTATTGGTTCCCTACCTTCCTCAGTATCTTTTGGAGAAATCTTCCTGTGAAACCTATCCAAAAAACCTTTCTGTTTATCCGGCACTTCTTCAAAAAGCTCTTCAGGTTCCATTGAAGTAGGTTTTTTTTCTATAGATTTAGGTTCCTTCTGCACAACTTTATCAGTTTCTTTGGTAATCTTTTTTGTAAACTTATCAAAAAATCTCTTTGTTTTTTCTGGTTTGTCCTCCGGTTCATCTTCAGAAGACTCTCCAGGTTCCTGCTCTGTTGGTGCAGTTTCTTTCTCAGTTGGTTTTTGGTCCTTTTTAAATGGTTGTTTTTTAGTTGGTTTTGGTTCCTTTTTAGACGTTTCTTTTTCAATTGGTTTCTGCTCTTCTGTTGGTGTAGATTCCTTTTCTAGAGATTTGGGTACTTTCTTTACAATTTTCTCAGTTTCTGTAGTAACCTTTCTTGTAAACTTATCAATAAATCCCTTTGGTTTTTCTTGTTTCTCCTCCGGCTCTTTTTCAAAAAGCTCTTCAGGTTCTGTTGGTGTAATTTCTTTTTCAGTAGATTCGGGTTCCTTCACAACTTTTTCTCTTTCTGTAGTAATCTTTCTTGTAAACTTATCAAGAAATCCCTTTGGTTTTTCTGATGTTTCCTCTGGTTTGTCTTCAAAATGCTCTTCAGGCTCCTCTTTTGTTGTAGCTCCTTTCTCAGTTAGTTTTTCTTCCTTTTTAGTAAATTCCTTCTCATTAGGTTTTGGTTCCTTAACTTCTTCAGTATCTTTGGAAGATATCTTTCTTTGAAACTTATCAAAAAAGCTTTTTGGTTTTTCCAATTTTTCATCTGGCTCTTCGTCTAAAGGCTCTTCTGGTTCTGTCAGCATAGGTTCCTTTTCAACAGATTTTGGTTCCTTCTTCACAATTTTATCAGTTTCTTTAGTAATCTTTCTTGTAAACTTATCAAAAAATCTTTTTGTTTTTTCTGCTTCTGGTTCATCTTCAGAAGACTCTTCAGGTTCTTGTTCTGTTAGTGTAGATTCAATTAATTTCTGTTCCTTTTTTATTGGTTCTTTCTGCATTGATTTAAATTCCTTCTGAACAGGCTTTTCAGATTCTTTGTCAGAAATTTTTCTCTTCAGTTGACTAAGAAAGCCTTTAGGTTTCTCTGGTTTCTCCTCAGACTCTTTTTCATAAAGCTCTTCAGGCTCCTGGCCTGTTGGTGTAAGTTTCTTTTTAACTTGTTCTTTTTCAGTAGATGTTTGTTCTTTTTCAGAAGGTTCTTTTTCTGTAGATTTTGGTTCCTTATCCTTTTCAATCTCTTTTGGAGAAACCTTTCTTTGAAACTTATCAAGAAAACTTTTAGGTTTATCCGGTTTATCCTCTGGCTCTTTTTCAAGAGGCTCTTCAGGCTCTTCTTCAGGTTCCTTCTTCATAATTTTATCAGCTTCTTTAGTAATTTTTCTTGTAAACTTATCAAGAAATCTTTTCGGCTTTTCTGGTTTTTCCTCTGGTTCATCTTCAGAAGACTCTTCAGGCTCTTGCCGTATTGGTTTGGTTTCTTTTTCAGTTGGTTGTTGTTCCTTTTGCATAGGTTGTTTGTCAGTTGGTTTTTGTTCCCGTTTAACAGATTGTTTTGTAATTGGTTTTGGTTCTTTCTTTCCTATTTGTTCAATGTCATCTTCACTCATCTCATCAGTAATATCATCTGGCTCATCTTGATCAGAATCAATAATACTCATTGGCTCTCTTTTACTTTCTTTTGTAGGTGACAACTTCCTTGTTAACTTTTTAAGAAAACTTTTTGGTTTTTCTTTTACATCTGTATCAAATTCTGTATGCCTTAATGGCTTCTCTTTACCAATTTCGTCTGGTTGTTTAACTAAATCATCTTTAGGTTTCTTTTCGATTGGTTCGAATTTAAGCTCAGTAATCACCGTTTTCAATTTCTCGTCAACTAATTCTGGTTTTGTTTCCTCTGTTTCATACTCATCAGTTTCTGGTTGCAATGGCTCTTTAGGTTCTTTTGGAGACATCTTTTCAGTTAACTTTTTAAGAATACTTTTAGGCTTTTCTTTTATCTCTTTTGGAGATGGTAAATCACTTGGCTTTTCTACTTCATCTGGTTCTTCTAGTTTGTCAGTAGGTTTAACCTCATATGAACCAATCACAACTTTTTTAATTTCCTTTCTAATGATATGCGTTGTATAACCTGAAACAACTTCTGTCATTTCCGGTTCATCAGGTTCAATGACTTTTTCTAAATCATCATCTGGTTTTTTATATCTTTTCTCAGATTTTATTTCTTTAGGTTTATCTTGCTTTAAGAAATCTTCTAAAAGTTTATCCGTTTTGACTTCAGATTCTTCATCTGAGACTTCTTTCGGCTTTTCTATAGTTGGCAATTTTGGCTCTCTAGAGCCTATTCTTTCAGAAAGTTTCTTAAGAAAACTTTTGGATGGTTCCTTTTTCTCTTTTGGTTCTTCTTCTGATGTCTTTTTAACTTCTTCCTTGTTAATCTTCTCAGTTTTCTCTATAGTTGGCTCTTTAGAGATTTTTCCAATTGGTTCTTCTTTTGGTTTCTTGTCCATTGGTTCTTCTTTTGGCTTCTTGTTCATTGGTTCTTCTTTTAGCTTCTTGTCCATTGGTTCTTCTTTTGGCTTCTTGTCTATTGGTTTTTCTTTTGACTTCTTGTCCACTGGTTCTTCTTTTGGCTTCTTTTTTATTGGTTCTTCTTTGGGCTTCTTTTTAATTAGTTCATCTTTCGGCTTCTTTTCCATTGGTTCTTCTTTCGGCTTCTTTTTCATTGATTCTTCTTTCGGCTTCTTTTTCATTGGTTCTTCTGAAATTTTAGATTCTTTTGTAGGTAATGCTTTTCCAGTTATTTTTTTAATAATATTTTCTGTTTCCTTTTTTGGTTTTTTGGATTCTTCAGGTAATTGCTTTTCAGTTTTCTCATCAACTTTTTCTTCTGCAGTTTTTGGTTTCTCTTTCGTAGGAGACATCGTCCTAGCTAATTTCTGCAGTATGCCCTTTGGCTTTTCCTTTTCTCGTCTCGTCGCCACTTGCGGTAGATCTTTTAATTCATCTTTAGGTTCATCTTCTCTTGGTTTAGTTCCTTCTTTAATCACTTTATCAATTTCTACTAAAATATCTTTTGATTTTTCCTTAGGCAATGTTTTAGGAAGATCAACAACTTCTTTCTTAGGTATGATTTGTGTCTTTGGTACCTTGTACACAGGTTGAAATTCTATTTTGTCTTGAATCTCAAATTCTTCCACAACCTCTGTTTCTGGTTCTACAATTTCTTCAACAAAAACTTGAGAAATTCTAACTTCTTTTTTTGTAGTCAAATGTGACAAACTATCCACAACTTTGTTTACTTCTGGTTCCAACACATCTTCTGTAAAATCCAAAATTATCCCTTTTGGTCTTTCAGCTGTAGGCAAATGTTTCTTTGAAACACCCTTTTCAGTTTTTTCCACAGACAATTCTTTTTCTGTTGATTCTAAATCCAACAATTTCTTTTCCTCTGTCTTTGTCAAAATCTCTTTTGTTTTTTCTGTAGGCACTTTGTTTACATCAATTTTAGGCACTTTTACTGGTTCCTTCTTCTGTACACCTTTTTCAAACACTGGTATTGTTTCTGGTTCCTGTTTTAATTTCTCCTCTGGTTTTTTCAAAATCTCTTTGGGTTTACCTATAGACACTTTCTTTGTATCTTCTTTTGATTTAGATTGCACTTTTGATTCAATTTTAGACACTTTTGATATTTTTTCTTTAGTGATTTCAGGTTTTTCTTTGGTGATTTCAGGTTTTCCTTTAGTGACATCAGGTTTTTCTTTGGTGATGTCAGGTTTTCCTTTAGTAGGCTTTTCTTTAGTGATTTCAGGCTTTTCTTTGGTGACTGCAGGCTTTTCTCTGGTAATTTCAGGTTTTTCTTTGGTAATTTCTTTTAACACCTTTGTAGGCTTCCCATCAGTAGGACTTTTAATCAGTTTTGTAGTCACAACCTTCTTGTCTAATTTCGTTGGTTCTTCTTTCCCTTGTTTACTCTTTTCTTCAATTGGCTTCTTCACTCCTACCGCTGGTATTTTGGTGTCCCTGGGTGTTTGCTTTGGCAAACTAGATTTTGGTGAAGTAAGTGATTTCACCTCCCCAACTTCATCTTGAGGTCTATCTTTCTCCTTTGATAAAGACTTTATGACTGTTCTAGGCTCAACTTTCCCTTCCATTGAAAGAATGATTTGTTTATCGGTCTGCTTTGGAATCATCTCTTGACGAGATTCAACTTTTAGTGTTGGTTTTTCCTTTAATGGCTCCTGTGGCTCACTCTCATCCTTTGAATACTCCTCCTTTGGTTTCTTCATTGGAGCACTCACCTTCCTATCTATGTGAAACCTTTCCCTTAACACATCTTTAATTATTCCTTCAGTTGTTTTGTCATCTTCTTCAGGCTCCTGCAGCCAAGGTCTATCAGTTTTACTTGGCATTTCCTTATAAAAATCAGGTGTAACTTTGCCTTCTTCAGGCATTTCTGGAACTTCTTCAGAATCGGAAATACCAAAAAATTGTTTCCGAAGTTCAACATTACTAATCGGCCTTTTGGGTTCCTCGGTCTCCGTAACCGGTTCAATTTCATCTTCATCCTTATCCTCAGGTTCCGAATAAACTTCTGGCGATTCCTTTGAAAATATTTTTGAAAGACTTTTAACAGATTTACTTATTGACTTCTTCACGGCTTTTCCAGCTTTTAACGGCGCGGTAACCACAGTCAATGCACCAGACTTTGCCGCTTGCTTGAGCGAAATCTTCTTCGTGTCACTTTCGCTGTATTCGCCGGTATTTCTATCTATCATTCCTTTCTCGATAGCCTCCGACAATGGAATGTCCTCACCGGTAGTCGGTTCTTTCACAGTAAAATCCCGAGCATTCACTTTCCCTTCCTTAATAGCAGGCCACAACTCCATAGTCTTACCGTGTGACTTCACAGTAAGCGAGCGTGGGTCCCAAACCACTTCGGGTGACAACTGTATCGGTTCACCCGTCAACGTCAACACCGTAACCATCTTAGTCACATGCTGAGGCTGTTCTTCGTCGTCTTTCGTATCAAACAATTCGACTTTATCAGGTTTCCCCTTAACTTTAGTTATCTTAATCTGCTTAAGTGTGTGTTTTTGTTCAACTTCAGCCTCCCTATCCCTTAAAATAACTAAACCCCGCTTAATCCCAATAGTCAAACTCAATTTTTTCTTACTCTTTGGATCAGTGTAGTGTCCCAAATTGTCCAAGACATTTGTCTCAAGTGCCCTGACAAGATTAATAGTGTGCTGTGAATTAGGTTCTAAAACTGTTGCCGAAGAGGGATCAATGATTCCCAGTGTGAGTGTCTCCTCAAGTGAAACTAACCGGTCTGTGCCGGGAACTGTAAACAACCCAGTGTCAGAATTGAAAACTTTTTTGCCAATGGCTTCTTTGAGGAACCAGCCATCCGGTGGTAACTCAAGGAGTTTTGTTGTGTGTTTAGTCTTAGTGATCTTAGTAAAAGTGGTGGTAGTAGGAGAAGACGGTTCTTCCAAATCACCATTAGTAGGATGGTACGGTGTACCAACTTCTTTAGTAGGGGAATGCCATATACCAAAAGTACTGTCTACCTTTTGCGGCTCCTCTGGCTGCGCGTCTTCCGGAACCGTTCGCCGCTTCTCGCTTTTCACCGTGGTCACCAAACCGGGTCTGGCCGGCGTTGTTGGCGATCTGCCGCCTCCGTCTGCAACAGTGTCCCTGAAAATGGGCTCTTGTTTGCTAGGACTAACAGGGGTTTGCTTAGGAGGTGAAGGTTCGCGTTTCAGCTTAACCTCAGTGGATGACTTGACATGGACTGGAGATTGGGTAGGTTTGGTTGGTGAACTTTCTTGCAGGACAATGGTCTTTTTGGTTGGAGACGGCGTCCGCTCCCTGATCTCCCGCAGGAGTTTCTCACGCGGCGTTTCGTCAGGAGGACCAAATTTGGCCGGGGTTTTGGTTGGAGATTTGGGTAGGGCAGCTTTTTTGGCTGGAGGAGATTTGGAAGGAGAAGGAGCTCTAGGTGCAGAAATAGGAGTTTTGGTAGGAGTTTTGGTTGGAGATTTGTCGCGCGACGGTGATTCCGGTTTTTCTCTTGGCAAGGCTTCCGGCCACTCGCTCGTCAGCCCCAATATCCCCGAAGCCACTGCATCCTCAATGGTCATCACTTGACCTGTGGAGGGTTCCGTAAAGGTCCCTTCATCCTCATTGATTAGTCCCCGTTTCATGGCCTCCTGGACAGTTATCTTGACCACAGTTGTGGTCACATAGCGAGTGATCCTCTTAGTCACTGTCGCGGTGGTTACGGTGATGCTCAGCAGAGCCTTCAACAGGCTCGCTCCTTGCGGGGTGATCAACCCTTTATCCATAGCCTCAACCAACGACATGGGCCGTTTGCTCTGCGGGTCGCACACCTGTCCGGTCTTATGGTCAATCAACCCTTTCCCGACAGCCTCAAGGACTGTCAACTCCTTCCCTTTGTCGTGGATCCCGATCTCCTTGCCGAGCATCTCAACTATCTGTGGCTGCGCAAGTTTCTTTCCGAGCGCCTCCTGCATGCTGACCGGCTTCTTCGTCTCCGGGTCCATCACCGTCCCCGACTTCGGATGCACGATCCCTTTGCTCACGGCCACGTTGAAGCTCACATCCTCCCCCGCTTCGGGGTCCCTAAACGCATCGATATCGAACAACATCTTCCGACACACGGACGTGATGAGCCCCTTCTCGACGGCATCGTTCAGACTGGACAAGCGATTAGTGGTCTCGTCGTAAAACTCCCCCCGGACTGTCACCACACCTTTCCCCAAGGCCTGGGGTAATGTTAGCACTTCTTGGGTGACCGGATGAATCACGCACTGGACGTTGGTGTCCAGCAGGCCCCTGCCCACCGCCTCAAGAATTGGTAGTTGTTGCTTGGTTACGGGGTCGGTTATTCGGCCGTCAGGCTGCAGCAGCTCTAGGTCGTGAGCGTCTTTAATTGTTAGCGGCCGCGAGATTAGTTGTCGCCGAAGCGCCTCCTGCAGGCTCAGCCTCTCCCTCGACTTTTTGTCGACAAACTTCCCCGCCTGGACGTTGATGACGCCTCTCTCGACCGCTTCCGGCAGCGTGAGCCGCTCGGCCGTGCTGGTGTCGGTCACTTCAGCCACGTTGCGATTGAGCAGTCCTCGCGCGACCGCCTCGTCGACCGTGTACTTTTCCCCCGAGTTGCGGTCGAAAAACTGCCCGGAAGTGGGCTCCACCAGCCCCTGGGTGATCGCGTCCGACAGACACGACCCGCCCGCGTAGTTCACGTCGTCGTCGTCCGGGTCCACGACCACATGGCCCCTGCTGCAAGCGTCGCCGAGCGCCATCGCTTGGCCCGTTTTCGGCTCGCGGAACTCCCCCGTTTGCGTGTTAACGAACCCCTCGTGGATCGCCTCCGTTAGGGTTAATGCGGTCGTTTTGATTATGCGCAGCTCGACCAAGTATCTTACCTTGTCCTCTTTGACCATGCCGATTTTGACCGCCTCGCTCACGCTGATGACCGTGCCGCGCTTCACGTCCACGAACATGCCGCGCTCGGCGTCGTACAGGCCCTTCTGAATCGCCTCGAACAGCGTCAGCTCGATGCCCGTCTTGGGATCAACGATCCCGCACACCTGGAACAAGCGGTCGGCCAGCAGCCGGTCGATCAGGCCCTTGTTGACCGCCTCCTGGATCGTCGTCTTCTTGCCGCTCTTCGTGTCCGCATACTGGCCGGTGTTGAGGATGATCACGTGGCACTTGATGGCCTGGTAGAGGGTGATCCACTCGGTGGTGCGCGTGTTGTAGACGCCGCGCAGGTTAACCACGAACTCGGTGCTGACGCCCTCTTCTATGCGCTCGACGCGGTTCGAGGAACTCCGGATCTCGGTGAACTGCATCGTGCTGCGCGTGGGCGAGTGGGGCGGCGAAGGGCTCGTCTCCTGGCGCCGGCTGCGCACGATCTCGGTGACGACCGTCTTGCGCGTCGGCGACTGGTCGCGCTCGTCGTTGAACGTCAGCGTTAGCGACGCCGATGACGTGCGCGGGTCTTCGTCCTGGTCCACTTCCATCGACTCGGTGCGGATGGTGCGGCGGGTGAGAGAGCGCGAGTACACGGTCGTCTTGGTGTTGCCGTCGATGACGGTGGTGCCTTGGGTCAGCTGCCCGTCTAAGGTGTCGATCTCCATGGGGACGTCGTCGGTGCCGATGCGCGAGATGTTGAATTCGGTGCGAAACGTCTTGAGCACGATCGGTTGTGCTTCGATTATGTACATTTTTATCTAGAAATTAATTGGGGGATTTTATGTTTGTTTTTGTTTCGGAGTTTTGTTTGGTGTTACTTTGGTTATGTACTCCTTTGTGACCATTGTCGAGGTGGTGTTGAGACGCTGGATGAGTTTGTTGATGAGTTCGTTGAACTTGTCGTTGAGTCGGTCCAGTTCTTGACTGACCAGGTCGGCGCCGGACTGAATTTTCGGCTTCTTGGTAAGGCTAGCGTCCAAACTTGGGTGAACGTCCTCCAAACTATCTTTGTAGTGTTTCAGACGCATGTCGTAAATCTGTGTCAAAAAAAATTCGAAAAAATTCGGAAAAAATTCTGGAAAAATTCCGGGAAAAATTCCAGAAAAAATTTCCGGAAAAACTTCCGGAAAAAATTCCGGATAAAAATTCCGGAAAAAAATTCCAGATAAAAATTCCGGATAAGAATTCCGGAAAAAAATTCCAGATAAAAAATTTCGGATAAAAATTCCGGAAATATTCAAATATTCGAAAAAATTCAAAATGATGGCGAGGATTTTGCGTTTACCTTCGCTTCGCGAATAAATCTTCCCCCAAGTATGTTCACTTTCTCGATGTCAGTCTTGTGGTCGGCGATTAATCGATATATATTCTGAAAAATAATTAGATTTAATTGTTTTGTTTGTTTGTTTGTTTGTTAGTTATTTTACCATGATGGCTTCGACTTCGTTTTGAACTTGCTGAGGCCGTAGTCCTTGCAGGGGTCTCAGTTGCTTCACTTTATTTTCCGTTTGATTCATCCACATTCGCTCTTTGTCCATTGTATTGCGATACAGCGACAATAGCTCCGAAGTCGCTTCGCAACTCCTCAACCTAAGAAATGTATAAATCGTGATGAAACAGACAATATCTTTGTCTTCAAAAATATCCTTTTTATCCCCTAAATAAATGTCCATTTTGAGCACACAAAAATACATCTCGTGCACTATTACAAGCAAAAATACATTAAAAATTAAATCCAATTTTCAATGTAAAAATGAGTGAAATAAATGCAAAATTCAATTTTCAATGTAAAAATTGGTAAAATCAATGCAAAATACAAATTTTATATATAAAAATGCAATATTCAATGCAAAAATGCAATATTCAATGCAAAAATGCAATATTCAATGCAAAAATGCAATATTCAA
>JAQFXT010001847.1:0-14892 GCA_034683725.1 Strigamia crassipes
TCAAACGACCGGACGGTCAAGCCACTGGACAATCAAGAGATTGTCCGGTCTCTTGACCATTTGGTGGCTTGACCAGCCACCGAACGGTCAAGAGACCAAACGGTCAAGAGACCAAACGGTCAAGAGACCGGACAGTCAAGCCACCAGACAATCAAGAGACCAGACAGTCAAGAGCCTAGACGGTCAAGAGACTGGATGGTCAAGCAACCAGACAATCAAGAGCCCGGACAGTCAAGCCACAGGACGGTCAAGAGCCTGGATGGTCAAGAGCCCAAACGGTCAAGAGACCAAATAGTCAAAAGACCGAACGGTCAAGTCACCGAATGGTCAAATCATTAGATGGTCAAGCCACTAAATGGTTAAGAGCCCAGACAGTTAAGCCACAGGACGGTCAAGAGACCGGACAATCAAGAGCCTGGACAGTCAAGCCACCGGATGGTCAAGAGCCTGGATGGTCAAGAGCCCGGATGGTCAAGAGACCGGATGGTCAAGTCACTGGATAGTCAAGTCACCGGATGGTCAAGTCACCAGATGGTCAAGCCACCAAATGGTCAAGTCACCGGATGGTCAAGTCACCGGATGGTCAAGCCACTAAATGGTCAAGAGACCGGACGGTCAAGTCACCGGATGGTCAAGCCACCAAATGGTCAAGAGACCGGACGGTCAAGTCACCAGACAGTCAGGAGACCAGATGGTCAAGTCACCAGACGGTCAAGAGACCGGATGATCAAGCTTTTGCACCTATAGAAGAGAACCGGTTCCGAGCAGAGACCGCGGAAAAGATAATATAATCTGTGGTTTGGCCACGCAAATCAATTGCTCAGGTTTTAAGAAGCATTAAGCTAGGCGATGTTAAGATTAATCTTGAGATTTATGCAGTATCAATTTTATTAAACGTAGAATGACAAAATGAGTCAGTTGCCACACTGGCAAAATTGTAACAAACTTGTTGGCTCTCTTCTTTCATAAAATAAGAATATAATTCACAAGTTTGGAAGATTTATATCCTGTTATAAGGGTATAAGGTTAAAGGCAGGATCACACGCACGCACTAACGCATGCGTCACGCACAAAAGCGCTTCGTGGTTATGCATTTGCATGTGAACTTCTCTGCATCACCTACGTGCTTTGCCCAATGCGCTTCGTGGTTTTGATTTCAACTTCAACGCATTGTTGCATCGTTGCTTTGTGCTTTACGCTGGGTCGTTATTTCGAGAATTTACTACTAGCTTCGACAATGTTCCTTAGTGCTTTGACGACCAATGAGAACGGCGTAACAAAACGACCATCTTTCATCCGACCAATCTCGAAGCGCGTAAGAAACCCCATTCGCCTTCGGATTGGTGGCTGTAGGTGGCTGCATTCACCATTTCAATAATGCACGCTTGTCCTTTGCGCCATCGGGCACTCGTGATCTTATCGGACAAAAAGATTCGTGCGAACCTAATTATTTGACAATTACTCGGCGTGCTGACAATCTCGATCAAGAAATATTTTCAAATTTAAGGGTCAAATTTGCGACAATTATATTTCGACGGTCAGTATTTTGACAGCACATTATTTCGACTGTCATTATTTCGACAGCACATGCTGTTGCCAAGAGTCCTCTAAAAAATATTCAAGAAAAGAAAATTTTCTTGAATGCATAATCTTTTTGCTCCAAATGCGTAAGTTAAATGATTTGAATATGAAAGAAAATAATTTGTTAACATTAATCAACATCAATCAACATCAATCAGCCTTAAAATTATAACCGTATCTTATTTCTTTTTCTTTTTTTCATATTATTCTTATATGAAAGATTCGAGAACCCTTTAGAATTCGGATTCTAGCTAAACACAGTAAAAACTAGCTGAAATACAGTAATAATCTGCTAGAATCCCCTATAAAACAGTAAAAAAAACAGTTAATTCAATAAATAAATAAAGCAAACATAAATTTGTAATGTAACCATAAATTTGTAATGTAAACATCTAACACTGTAACAGTTTAACATCAGCCCTAACAGTTCGTTTGTTCATAATAACAAAATAAGGTTACAAAGTATTTTAATTCAAACATTTAATCTTCTTAACAATTATTTAAAAAACTCAAAAATCTAATTTTTTGGGTTAGTTTTTCAACGGTCATAGTTTCGACATTAGCCTTCGATTTTTCGAAATTTATGTCGAAATAATGACCCTTTCTATGAAATGCTGTCGAAAATTCAAATGTAAAAAAAAAAACGTCAAAATAATAAACCAAGTTCCAATAACCAGCAACTTCTACAGTAGTCAGTAAGGTCCCAACAGAATACATAACTTGTATAGATGAATGACGAACAGAAACACTAACATACGGTAGCCCATTCGAGACAACCGTGAACTCGAACACACATAATAGTCTTTGCCGAATACGACGTGCAGAACACAAATCATTTGCAGCATGCTCTCTTTTTAATATTTAATCCCTTCAAATATAAAGCTTATATTTAACTCACAGATGTTAAAATTTATCATTAACTACTTCAGTCATTTTGTTGTTGTATTTTAAAGCAATCGTGGATTTTTTTTTAAGATTCTAATGACACATAAGCTGCTTAGGAGCGGTTGTCAGTAACCGGTTAATCCAATACAGCTCGCGCGCTGTGAAAGCAGCAAAATCCAGTGCCATCCATCAATGTAGACTCAATACAACAACGGAAAGTTTATCCCTAACAAACATATTTGTTGTATCGAGGGAAGGAAACGCATCTTCCGTCAAGCAATCATTTTGCGATTTCGATTATTCAACTTTGTGTCAGTAGATTACATTTCTTCGCAACATTTGAATGGAATTCTTTCCAAGAATTTTATTGTTTTCAATTGAAAAAAACAAGAAGAGAAATGGATAAAGAAAAAAAAAACAAGACTCTATTTTTTGACTTTGACTGGTCTCCAAGGAAGCCACCCTTGAGATAACAAAAGTAAAATTTAATTTTCAGCAAACGTAAAGAAAAAAAATATGAGGAACGAGGGACTTCAGGAACCCTTTAGCCACTTTTTTTAGGAGTTATATATTATATATATATAACAAATTTGCGGTGGAAAGGCAATTTATCATCGCGATAAGTGGCAAGTTAAAGGTGTAATGCTGATACATCAATTCTTGTATTTTTTCTGGTATCATAAACCAAAATTTTTTTTACTGCAGAAATAGCATTTTATCATGAATATTTTAAGTGCCCAAAGAATGAGGTTAAATGTTGAGAAGAATATTGTGTATTTGTCTTTGCCAAATTGAGTTAAGACAAAAAGAAAGCAGATGCGCACAATATTTATTGACTTCTGTGATATTGACAAAGAAAACAGTCCAGCCTGGTAATATAATACAGGAAACAATCCTAAAATAGTGCAAAAAAAAAAGCAATTTATATCAGATGAGCCACTGTGATCAATAAATATAATTTTCTTTTCTTTTTATATTATTATTATGTAAGTTTTATTTATTCCCAATTAAAAGTTCCAAAGGCAAATGCCAGGAACAACATAGAAACAATACATAACTAAAAAGAAGAAAAAGTAAACCCCTAAACAACCAATTACTGGTGAAAAGACACAAAAATAAAAATAATAATAAATAAAAATTTATTCAATATCTGTTGTTGCACACTATATCCGTCTCCTTTAAGAGGGGTGAAGTGACTCCAACTCACTCTCAGCATTTAACCACAGCTCTGTTCGTTGTATGAAGATAGATATTTTAGATTATATCCCTCAAACACCAACTAAAATTAAATTAAAAACAAATAAAACTGTAACTTGTTTATGCTTTTGTGCACATGTTCCTTGTGTGGCCATGCCCTCTTTTTCAAACTCCCTCAATATTTTATGAAGCAAACCCTCACCACGTCTTCAAAGCATCACCACCCGCAGACCAGAGGGTCAATACTATAAATAAAAAAACAAAACCATTGAAAGTTCTTTTAAAAAAGACAAAACTCTTCGGTTATTTATGACATCACAAATCATAACAACAAGAGCCAATGCTTTTTAGGTTTTGTGTTGAAATTTTCTTGCTCAACTTGTGTGGAATTTGATTTAAGAATTTAGCAGATTAAGGATAAAAAAGTTACTAAAATTTAATATTACAATGCAGAAGAGGTAGAACCTCCTGATGTGACAGTAAAGCCCTGGAGTGAATGGGGAGCTCAAATGCATAAGGGCCCACAATGTGGGAACACTCAGTGTGTGTAAAAATCCAAAGTGTGCAAGGACCCAAAGTACACAGCACTGAATCAGCAAAGCCCAAGAGCTCCAAATCCCAAAGTGAAGAAGAAAAAAATATTCTCAAGCTTGTTTCGAATTTAAAGATCATGTTTCTTCACAAACATGCTCTTGTTACTTAAGGTGCATCAGACAACAATCAGTGGCCTTGATTTATTAAAGATGGTAAGCCTATCTACCATAGTTTTATCAGTAGTTTCTTGTTACTTCAAATCATTAAGTCGATGGCTACAGACTCTATGGTTGGTCTTAGTAACACTAATTGGAAACATAAATAATAATAATTAATAAAAATATATAAATTTAAATATTACATTGATTGGAATGCACGCATTTGTGACCTTTCTACGATCACTAGCCAACATTCACGGTCCCATCTGCGGCTCCCTAGCAAAAGATGGAGCTGCGGTCCGATTGTCACCAATCGGACACAGGGACCTGGCAATGACTGAAAGGGACGTGTAAGGGGCCGTCAATGGAATAACAAGGCAGTCGGTGTGCCGGCATGGTCGGGATAAGACCTTCTTGGCCCGTTTCCCGTCCCCGGACTCGACTCCAAGCAATGCACAGCCATTTCCAGCTCTGTATGCCCGTTCTGCGGACCGCAGGGTCCTGAGCGACTCAATCGCATGCGCCACGTGTTCCTAACGTGTGGCGCGATACAAAACAACCAGGCGCTCGCTGGCCATCCACGATCTTGTGACCAGCGGTGAAAACAAAGGATGGAGTCGAGGACTCCATGCAAACTGGACAATCACACGTAGATGCACTGGCTCCTAGACAACACCAATTGAATAAAGAATCTTTCTCATTTAAGTAATTCGTCTTGCGTGCTTGCTTTCATCTAAATCGCGTGTGTTGCAACCACCAACACGATGTAGCCGTCCCCTTGACCATGTGGTGACCGTAGCCAAACATTCACACATTAAGAAAGAAGATTTACCAAGTTTTACATATAAAAAACGTAATCTCCAGATTTCTAATTCCCATAACCAGAAAAACGATTACAATGGCACGTGAGGTTTTCATTCAATATATATATATATATATACACCATCAAATCCAACCGCAACAACATAAATCAGCATTCCACTGACAAACAACTGGAAGAATTGTTCAAGAAAATTATCGCATAGCGACCTGGACAACAGGACTAGTTTATAATTAAAAAGTTAGAGCACGATGTGTCTTTCTTCCCCGTTGCTTTTGTGCTCTTCCCATTTCAATTTACATGCTCGCTGTGGCTGGGTAATGAGCTGTTTACAATTTGCACTTACCTTACTCATTTTAATCCAAAAGGAAATATTAAATTAAGAAACGTAAAGAGCATTCGTGTTTGCATCTGTGTTAATTTGCTAAGAGAGAAAAAAAATCAATTGCTTTCAGGAAAATAGTGTGCTGCAACTGCAAATGCACACCCTTGATAAAAACACAAACAAATTAACTGTAGACCACATAAGCTCAATGTCAATTCACTGCACAAGGAATAAGTGGCGAGTGAGCTGTAATGGAAATACGCTTAATCTTCGCTTTTCTGTAGAAACTTAAGTTTTTATTTTCTGTGTACTATTGATTTTCAATTTGCCTTTCTCTAACTGAACCTCACACTACCCACCTTCTGTCCATCTTTAATTAACATTTAGGCTGCAAGATTTCTTGATAAAATAAAAGACAAACTCCACTGCAATTAGCACATGCTAATTTATTGTAGAAGTTTAGTGAAATTGCAGATACAAAACAAAAGAAATAATAGGATTACTGGAAAAGTTAGGGTAGGGTATGTATAGCATTTGTGGCATTGATTTCTGGCATTAAAATAGGATTACATAACCTAAATAAATAAAAATAAAGCATATGTGATTTTGCATTTGAATAATGCTGTGAAAAAATTTACATCTGTTGATCAGGATTGTTGGAATTTCAATATCATTAAATCTCATTGAAGATTCAAGATTCTTCTGTTCTTCTGGAGTGTATAAACTTCTGCATTACCTAAAATCTTTGCTTTTGTCGTACCTGGTTTTTCTCACACATACTAGCCCCATATTTTCTTGATACTTTATCGCCTAATAAAATACTGCAAGAACTGACATCAGTGGTGACCTTAAAAATCGGCCACGATCATTTCCATGTCTCTTTTTATTCTCTTTATATCCAATTTGTTAAGTGCAAACTGTATATGCAAAGAAAGCATTGCACAGAAATGAACTCTAGCCAAAATCCCCAAAAACTTGCCACGGCCTCATTGCTGGGCACAGCAAAGCATATCATACGCATGTGTTGCAATTGAAATTAAACTAGCTTCTCTAATTTTGATTGGATTGCTTATTTGACCACAATTATGTAACTACTGACGTTTTGTAACCGCCCAGCAATTACGGGTCGACATTCGCGGCCCCTGTCGCAGCTCCCTAGCCATAGGTGGAGCTGCAGTCTGGTTGCGACCGGTTGGGACCCGACCAAACCGGACAACACCAATTGAATAAAGAATCTTTTTCATTTAAATAGTGCGTCTTGTGTGCTTGCTTTCATCAAAATCGCGTGTGTTGCATCCATCATCACGTGGCCGTCACCTTAACCATGTGGTGACCGTAGCCGAACACTCACAGTTTTAGGGGGTGGATACTTCATAAAACTTGAATGTTTGGCTCCTCAATCTAACTTGCCAGCCATTTTAAATTTAATTTTCAAAAAAAAAAAAAAAAAACCTGACACAAAGAGTCACCGTTGGAATGAATGCCTTCACGAGAACTTATATCCTAAATCGCCTAAAAAAAGAGTTAACTAGGGGAATAATGAAACACACGAGTTAAAATACAAAAATAAATATACAAATTTATCAAACGGATTAATTACAAGTGTATTTGTTATAAAAACATGCACACGAATGCGTATTATACAATACCCAGAATTAAATATTCAATAAATATTAATTGAGAGCCTTTCGAGCCCGCCTGGAACACCGCTACACATGAAGCCAATATGAGGCAAAAATACATACAAGACACACGCAACATAAGCAAGATAAGCACTCAATAGAAAAAGTGCAGTAATCGGTCAGTGCGACAGATGCGGTACTTATTTGATGTATTTGATCGACAGTACTACCAAAAATAAATAAAAATAAAATTTCTTGCAAGCGTCAAGTACCTTAACCTCGCCTCCATTACAGAAATCAAACCTTCCAATAAAAAATGGTCGAATGACTTTGCGATAAGATAAGAAATTGGATTGCACTCGATCAAAGTTCAAATAAAGAAACGTCACCAAAAGTGCTCTTACTTTGATTGTGTAAATTGCTGTAGTAAAACTGCATTTTCTCCCAAGATCCTCATGAAGATATGGTTATTTGTGATACTTAGCTGAGACGTGTGCCAAGCCCGACAACATCTGCAATTGGTCTTGATGTTGTTTTGTAGATGCTGATATTCTTCTTCACTTGCTTGGTCACAAGATTAGCATTAGATCTTTAAGTTTTTACCCCTGTAATGCAGGTGCAATGTCATCTTTCACCTGCTAAATGTAAATAAATGTCAGGTTTTAATGCAAAGCAGATAAGTTAAGGGTCATTCAAAGGGAAGAGAATAATAATGAAAGAAGTGAAAGGTCGAGGTCATGCAAAGTCATATTTCACACATGGTATAATAGGCTGTTTCGAGTCATGTAGAATTAGGCCTACTTTGACAATGCTTTGCAAATCAAAATGCACATTGCATTATACAAATGTCTTCTCTCTCTCTCTCTCTCTCTCTCTCTCTCTTTCTATCTTTTCCTACCTTGTGCATGAATTCCAAATTGAATTAATTTTTAATGAATGCAGTCTGTCATTTGAATAGATCAAATTACAAGAAGTTAAAAATGAATGAAAATTGCTTTTTTGTTGTGTAGGAAAATGAGAATTAAAACAATTTATGACCTCTTGTACGTGCCCAAAATTGACTTTCAATTAAATGATTATAAACTAATAAAAACAACCAAGCAGTTGCAATTATTTGTAATTAAGTTGTCTTTTGTGTGAAAAGAGATACATCTTAAAGGGAAATAGCAAATGTTTTTAAAAACACAAACTTTTGTGTTTTTCTTACCTATACTGCTCAATTCTACTTCCAAATAAAATTTTATTGAAAAATTTGAAATGTAATCTAATTAAATTCACAATTAAAAATTCCAAAAATGATACTTTCACTGCAGTACTTCAATTAACGAATTTCCAAATTCCGCCACTAGGAATCGTTGCATACCTTAGTGTTTACACCTGTTGATATGTTAGGTTTAATGAACAAAATAAATAACAAATAAACTAATAGATACTGAAAGTATATAAAACTTGAGGTAAAATGTTACTTACTCTAATTTTTATTGTTTGTGTTTGCCATAAACACGCCAAAGTTTGTGTTTTTAAAAACGTTTGCTATTTCCCCTTTAATATTATTGTTATTGAGAAATCAAATTGATTATTTCTTGGTATCTTTCAATTTTATTTCGCTTTTGGACTAGAGACACGGTAAAGAAATCCCGCTACATTTTTCTTAATGCAGGACATTCGGATAATATGCGGGGGCAGGAGAAAAGACCATTAATTCTTTCCATATATTATCTGAAGGTCCTGGCATTAATAAAAATGTACAATATATTAATATATTACTTTGGTCGAGTGTATAGTTTGAAGTGACATTCTTCTTTGAACAGTGCGTTACGGCTCGTAATTTCCGGGTAGCTTAAGTGGTAGAGCACCCATCCGGCAAACGGGAGTTCGACTCCCGGCTTGTGACTCCTCAGAGTCCGCGCTCTTTCATTTTTTCAGTCAGAAGTTTGGAAGAGGGGAGTGGGGGGAGGGGGCAGGTAAAAAGACCATTAATTCTTTCAATACGAGTCAAAGAGAGCAGACCTGTCAAAAATCCTGGGGCTGCCACTAACAGTGCCAATACTGCACAATTACCGACCTAAAAAGGTTCATTAATGTGAGACAGAATGGTTTTTATTAGTTTTTTAACAGTACAACAATGTTCCCAAATGAAAGTCACAATTTTTAAATATTTTCATTAATTTAAAAAATAATCAACAAAATATAAATCAGTTTAAATTACTTTATGAAGGCGTCATATTTATTCAGAGAACTAGTGCAAACATAGTTAATCGTAAAAAAAAAAATTTAAAACAAGCATGGGATACATAAATCTATTTTAAAAATTTTGCTTTTATTTTATATGTTCATTCGTTAAAAAGGCTTTCGCCAAATGGATGAACTTATATCACATAACTAATAGCCAAGTTGTACATATAAAAATCTTAATCGCCAAACTTCTATTACTTGCTGGGACATGGGAAATGTCTCATATGTTCTTCTTGAGTATGTGAGTGTTTGGTCACGGTCACCATGTGGTCAAGGGGATGGCCAAGTGTCGCTGGACGCAACACACTATAGATTACAAATAAACCACACAAAGACGCACTATTTCAGTTAAGTTTCCTTTATTGAAGTTGGTTGTCTAGAGGCCAGTGCACCTAGGTGTGATTCCATGTTGCATGGAGTTCCTCAACTCCATCCTCGGAGACCGCGTCGCCAGCGAGTTCTTTGTGATTTCTACCGCGCCATGCGCTAGAAACGCATGGCGCACATAACTAAAACGTTCAGGTCCCTGTGGCCCGCAGAACAGGCACACAACGTCAAAAGTCGTCGTGCATTACGACAGGTCTGGTGTGAACACGAGAAACAGACCACCAGGGTTTTACCCGTGCCATGCCACAGGACAGACTGACTCCAAGAAATCGTGTAGATCCTGTGGACGCAACTTCCGGCTATTGCCAGTCTCTGTGTCCGATTGGCCACAATCGCATTGCAGCTCCACCTATTGCTAGGAAGTTGCAGAAGGGACTGCGAATGTTGGCATTGACCGCTCCACAATCACAAGTATTTACGTGGAATTAATATATAAACCTGCAGGTTTGTTATTCTAGCTTTAAAGAATTCATTACACACATGTTGCATCCATTTGAATATCCCACAAATGTGCAGCTGCTTAATTATACCATTGGTTTTAAACTTTAATTCAAATACATATTAATCACTTTTAAGCCAGATTGCACAGAATTCGTAATCCCACAAACTCTTGTCAATATCAACATTCTGAAAGTCCACTTCGACTAAATTCCATTGCTTTATTTATTTATTTGTTTTAATAATTTTCACTCATTTGGTTTGAAATTTTAAGCCTAGTTCCATAAGAGATGCAGTGTTGTGATTAGATTTATGGGATTTAATATGCGTTTTAGTTAAGACATTATCATATCACAAATTCATCATTCTTGAACCTGTGGTCAACAATTGACTAATGTTTTGACAGAGCAGAGCTTGTGATTGATCACATTTAAAAATGTCTCCTGTAAATCACACATAAATGAATTCAACGCTAAATATGAAATGCTAATTTCTTTGGAATGCATGCCACAATTTATTATACATTCCTATTGGTTGCCATGCAACAATTTTCCTATTGCAAAAAAAAAAAAATAAGTAAAAAAAAATCAGTACTGGTAGATCTGAATTAGCTGCAAATTGCTTCTAGTGTACTGCAGACAAGAAAAACAAATGCAAAAAGCAATTAACTGGTGAGCATTCCAGCAAAAGGGGCGTGTTTACTTTAAAGATAACACAAACTCATTAGACAAATTGGCAATTAAATATTGCAATAGAGAGCGTCAAAGTGTTGATAGACAGAATAATAAAAAACACTAATAATTGTTCCTAAATACAAATAAACATGTCACTGAACAAAAGAAAACTACCAAAATAAATAAACGTTGACATAAGCAACATGGAAACAACAATTAAAAAATAATGTCTCATTGCAATGCTTTGTCAATTTGTTTATCTTTCTATTTATTTTTCTGGCAATTTTTAAAATTGAACAGCTCGTTCTCTCCAATGTTCTAATTGAAGCTTTAAGCCATCTTTAATGAATGCAAAGTTTGAGAATTTACCACTAACTTCGATATTGTTCTCTAGTGCTTTGACGACCAATGAGAACAGCGTAACAAAACGATCAGCGTTCGTCCGACCAATACCGAAACCCGTTTCAAACCCCATTTGCTTTCGGATTGGTGGCTATAGGTGGCTGCAGGTGGCTGCATTCACCATTTCGATAATGCACGCTTGTCCTTTGCGCCATCTGTTGTGGGTTTTTACAACCAAAATACAAATGATATTTTGATCCCATTTGAACTTTTCATGGTCGTTTCTCCGATTTTCCATCGGTAAATTCTCTCATAAAATGCACCTCGCGCTTGAGTAATTGTCAAATTTAGGTCAGCACTCATCTTTTTGTCAGATAAGATCACTCGTGCCCGAGGACACTCGTGATCTTATCAGACAAAAAGATTTGGGTGGACCTAATTATTTGACAATTACTCAGCATGCTCGGTATATTACTACTGAGAATGTTTGGCATTGTTGCAAAAACCATAAGTCCATTTTAAATATCAGCAATGTAGTAGTGTGAAACGCCGAACGGCCTGATTTTGCAAAAACGTGATTCCGCTTGTGTATGGTGCGCCATACTCACCACGTTCGGCCCATTTTTTAATCGTTGTTTGATCTAAAGAAGTGGCTGGTATTAGCTGAAGTATCCATTCCACTTCATGTTTTTGTAATACCCATTCCTTGCCGTTTGCATCGCCCCCTTTTGGTTTACTTGACAAACCCCTACATTTGAATAAACGAGTTACAATCTGTGTTCTGTGTTATCTTAACATCTATCGAACTCCACACTCCGAACTTCCACATTTCTATCTTTGGTCCACTATTGACCCTGTGGTTCAAAGATGTTATAGTAGATCAAACTTAAAACTAATTTTTAGTTTTTTTTTTGAACATTTGAAAAAAAAGAGTACTGCAACTTTAATTCCCCATTAGATATGTAAATTAATTTTTTTTTATTTTTTTACTTTTTATAATTTACTTACACATGATTGCTCTGCTCTCCACCTTGCATGATCCCCTAAGACTAACTGCATATGGCACTTTCCTTCTTACTTGCATCTTCGAAGAGACTTTAAAAGCTTCTAGAATTATTTTATTCATTCAGGAAAGAAGAGTACAATAGATACGCCACATTTAAAATGTAAAGAAAAAAAATTCACTTTCCTAACAAAAGTTGAAAAATTGTAGCTCCAGCTGGCAGCACTCTTAAAAATAGAATCAATCAATCCAAAACAGACTAGAAACTAGAGGCATGAGAAAAAAAATGGATTCTTTTCAAAATTCCAGATCTTTCATTTAGTTTCACCGTGACTGAAGATAAATCCTCTAAATTAGACATTTTATTGTTTTTTTAACGTCCTAGGCTGTAAAATAACTTCAAACAAAAACGATAAAATGAGCAGAGATGTTCAGTATCTGTAAATTTTCTTATCAAGTAAATATAAATCACATTAACTAAGAAACATATCGCAAACGATATATTGTGATTATACTTTAACACAGAACGTTTGCAATTTATTGCTAATTGTCTCTTTTTTAAGTGTTAAAGTTGAAATATTTAGCAATTTTAGTTCAATCACAAATCGTGATAATGCAAAATAATGCAAATTGTTGCAGAATATTGCAAATATTTCAAATATAGCAAATATCGCAAAATATAGCAAATACTGCAGTATATTGCAAATTATTGCAGAATATTACAAAATATAGCAAATATTGCAAATATCGCAAAATATAGCAAATACTGCAGTATATTGCAAATTATTGCAGAATATTGCAAATATTTCAAATATCGCAAAATATAGCAAATACAGCGTATATTGCAAATTATTGCAGAATATTGCAAATATTTCAAATATCGCAAAAGATAGCAAATATTGCCATATATTGCACGTATTGCAGTATATTGCAAATATTGCAGTATACTGCAAATATCGCAGTATATGGCAAATATTGCAGTATACTGCAAATATCGCAGTATATGGCAATACCGTAAATGCTCCTATTCAACGTGGGATGCCGAAGCAATGCAGTATCCTTTACTGCGGCTATCCGGTACCTATAACGTTTTGGATCTAATACAAATAATTTTTGCACCAAATATATCAATTTTGGTCAGAAAACGCCAACTTTTCCATAGAATATCAATTATTTCACTTAAAAACAGCATTATTCCATCCAAATAACTTAGAAAAATAATGTTTCAAACCGACCCCATTCTGTATATTGCACACTATCATAAAGATTACAATGATTGTTGAAACTCGGGTACAAAAATAAAGATGGTACTAATAACATAATACAATTGCCACTTCGCATTCATAGTCGCTTTAAAACTAATCGCTTATATCTGCCAGGAACTAAAACAAAACTGTACGACAGACATTTGCAGATTCCACTAGTTAATTTACTCGTATATTCCATTAGAAATTGTTTCTATTCCATTATCACAAGCACCTTGTCAAATACAACTCCTCCACTCTCGGTACCGTGCTGAGGTTTGGGTATTGGAATCGGATTTCTTCCGTGCCCTTAAACTGTCGATTACGCACAAAAAATGTTTTCCAATACTTTCGAACGAGTTACTGTATGAAATGAAAATTTAAGCCAACTTTTTATTTTCCTTCCTCTTTTTATTTTTTTATTTTATTATTTTATTTTTTTTTTTTCTTTTCGTTTCCAAACAAAAATAAAATAAATTTTTCAATTTAAAAGCTCCATACTATAGTTGGCTGCAGGGTTTGCTGCTCATCTTTAAAACCATTACCATCGACAAAGAGAAACTCGGTGTCTGCCTTCATCCCCGCTGCCGCTGAACACGCAGCAAGTGCAGTGTCTTCTACTCAGACGACACTCAACGGAGAAGAAGAAAAAGAAAAAAAAAAAAATAGAAAAAAAAAATAAGCCAAAACATAAAAAAAAGTGTGCACATAAATAAATGGGTGCTCGTGCCCTTGAGCCATTTTCACCTGCTTAAAGGCCCCATTTTTCCCATTTCAGGCCGTTAACGATGCCATTTGCAAGCTAGCGATAGCCGCCTCTACTCCGGTTTCCATGGAAACTGAGCCACCATTGTTGTTGAAAACCAGACCGATTTACATGGGATCATAACTTGCCTGAGCTGTTATTTTACACCTCCGCGTCGTGTTGTGTACATGTCACTTGCAGATCTTTCAAAGTGCTGGAATTATTCACAATTGACTTGTTTGTGCGTGTTGCGCCATACTCGAGTCAAATAATCTTCTTTTATCGCAACAGTTGACCATAAACTTTAACTACAATTTATTTCCGTTTGGTTTTTTTCGGTTTATTTACTATTCGGACAGATTTGAATGTGTTCAAATGTTTTTTTTTATTGTTTGAATTGTCGTGTTAGTTTTACTCATTATTTTTTGATGTAATGGACCCAATGCATGTAGTACAATCCATTGGAGTAATTTTTGCCAAATTTTGTCTAATTTTTGCCAAATTTTGTCTAATTTTTGCCAAATTTAGTCTAATTTTTGTCAAATTTAGTCTAATTTTTGCCAAATTTAGACTAATTTTTGCCTAATTTAGTCTAATTTTTGCCAATTTTTGCCAAATTTAGTCTAATTTTTGCCAAATTTAGTCTAATTTTTGCCAAATTTAGTCTAATTTTTGCCAAATTTAGTCTAATTTTTGCCAAAT
>JAQFXT010001848.1:0-14890 GCA_034683725.1 Strigamia crassipes
AATTTGATTCAAATTAACCAAAATTTGATTCAAATTAACCAAAATTTGATTCAAATTAACCAAAATTTGATTCAAATTAACCAAAATTTGATTCAAATCAACCAAAATTTGATTCAAATTAACCAAAATTTGATCAAAATTGATTGAAATTGACCAAAGTTTGATCAAAATTGATTGAAATTGACTGAAATTGACCAAAGTTTGATCAAAATTGATTGAAATTGACCAGTTTTTCGATCATCCAAGTTAGACTTTTTAACACTAGATTCATGTAAACCTAGTGTTCCGAGGATTGTATTTTTTTCCTCTCTTTTGAATAAGAAAGTTTCCAAAAGTAAGACTATTCAGATTTACTTTAACTTACCATAAGATTTCTGTTAATGAACAATTAGTTGGAAGGAGCTCTGGCTTACGACTAAAGGCTCAGTAAATAAGCAGTCGACAATTTACATGCAATTGTCTTAACACATCGATGCTATGCGTCCTCATATAGGCGGCACACACGACACCGTGCCACACACGTGGATATTTTGTAAGAACCAAATTAGTGTAAGTAATCAGTCCAAGGTAAGCGAGCAAACAATTATTTCCGGTAAAAACTTGCTATTTATACTAGTAAGTCAATTAGTTGGAGATTATCCATTCTCCAATGGGAGTAATTCCCCTTCGGAATTCCTCCAATTACTGAGTGAGTAAATTAGGAGTACTCTCGTGTCGGGAGTACAAGGAATGTGGAGGTCATGTGACTCTCAATTCCCCATTTTGATGACGCCATACAGCAAAATCTTCCGACTTGCGTCTATATACTGCATGTGTTACTCTAATAAGATTTAAATAAATACAGTGGTATTTATTTGTTATTTGCTAGGTAAAGGGTGCTGGTTCTTGTACGGATTAGCCAACTTTATACTACACTTGAATAAGAGTTATTTGTAAGTTATATACACGAGCAAGTTGCATTTGAAACTTGAATTTCGTGCGATTTATTCACATTGTGCGCTCTGGTGATAGTTTTTACGTCTTTTGACAAAACGAGATCGTCACATACGTAAATGGCATATTAATAATTTATTTAACTAATTTGAATTTATTATTCAATAGTAATTCGTTAATTTATTAGTAATTCATTGTATTCGATTTTTTTTTCAATTTATTTTGCAGTTGCGCCGAGCTGCGGTACGAAATGACAATTCGGGCGAATTAGAAGTGACGAATTCTAGAATTAGCAAAAGGTGGCATTGTTTTAAATTTAAAAAAAAATTATTATATGTTTTAATAATTTTTAAATTTGCGATTAGTTCGTGGTTGAGAGCCGACGACGATCCGGTCGTGGCTCAAGTTAATGAACGTATACAATTCATGACCGGTTTAGAAATGGAGACGGCCGAGCAGCTCCAAGTAGTCAATTACGGCATTGGCGGCCATTACGAACCGCATTTCGACTTCATTCGCGTAATTTTCCACAAAAAATCGACAAAATATTTCAAATAAACCTTAAATTTTTTTTGCAGCGCGACGATAAAAATGCGTTTAAAAACATGAACGCTGGAAACAGAATAGCAACAGTTTTATTTTACGTAATAACAAAATAATATAAACGATAAACAAAGTCAGGACGTTAAACTGACGTTTAATTGTAGATGAGCGACGTCGACGCTGGTGGAGCGACGGTTTTCCCGCGCATCGGCGTCACATTGTGGCCAAAAAAAGTAACGAGTAAATAAATTAACTAACTAATCAATTAAATATTTGTTTTTGTAGGGATCCGCGGCATTTTGGTTTAACTTGTATAAAAATGGCGAAGGTGATTTGTTGACGTGCCATGCAGCTTGTCCGGTGCTAGCAGGCAGCAAATGGGGTTTGTTAACGTAAAAGATTTCATTTTTTCAACGTTTAAAATTAACTTTTGTCAAACAGTATCCAATAAGTGGATCCACGAACATGGGCAGGAGTTTCGACGATCTTGTGGACTAACGATAAATGATTAATCGCAAAAATTAAATAAAATTTTTTTTAACATTTTTCGTAAAAAAAAGGTCATTTTCAAAAAAAAGTTTACTTTTAGAACTCCACCTAAAAAAATTTATTTGTTGCGTTTATTCATACTGCATTGTCGCGCTTATTCATACAATATTGTCGCGTTTAGGCATCTTACATTTTCGCAATCTTCTTTTTTTTTTTCACGGTTATTCATGCGCAATGTTCCAACCGTACCCATGTGAATTAGCGCGACTGTCGCTCTAATTCATGTCGCGTTACTTCATTACTTCTTTTATGAATAGTGCAGCAAATGAACAAACGCGACAGTCGCGTTCTTTCATTGTGGCATTATGAATAAACGCGAAAATAATTGAATTCGCGTTAATTCATGTCGCGCCTATTACGGCGGCCCAATAATGTTTAATTTTTTTATGGTCTCCCGATTTAGACTGATCTTATAAAAACTGTATTCTACTTACAATTTTACCTTATTTACTTTAAGAGAGCCAGTTTTTATTTCTCATATGTATTTAATATATAACTTTGTATTGAAATTTGTGCTGTTGGTCGTAACAATACGTACGACCATCATACGTACGACTTCCAAACGTACCTATTCCCTGAGTGGTCAAACAATACTGACCACTATATATAGTCTGTAAGAACTTTCAATAAAAACTCTTGTTAACCATAAACCTTTGGGCAACAGTCATTCATTCATTCTTGATAATACAGTGGTTAAATCGACTTAAATTACGATGGCAAGCATTACACAATCGGACCAATTTGAATTTTCATAAACGTCCAACTGGCAACAATGGAAAACATGTTTCATGCGAAACTTGTACTTCTCTGGGGAAAATGATAATAAACGCGGAAAGAATAAGCGGGGAATTTGTTGGAATGTAAAGTGGTCAAGGGGACGGCCACGTGGTGCTGAACGCAACACACACTTTAATAATCAAAGAACACACAAAGACACACGATTTAAATGAATTGCTTTATTGTAAATAATCGTGTCTAGGGGCCAGTGCACCTCAGCGTGGTCTCCTTTACAAGAAGTTCCTCAACTCCTTCCTAATATTCACTGACCGCTGGTCACGCCGTCGTAGACCGCGTGGCCAGCGAGAACTTAGTTATATTTCTAACGCGCCATGCGTTATGCACGCATGGCGCAATCGGATCGGATGCTCAGGTCCATGCAGTCCGCAGAACGAACACGCATGACCAGAAGTCGCCGTGCTTCGATTAGGTCGCCATTTTTCATAGAAAACAGACCAGCGGTCTGTTGTTAGCCATGGTCGAACAACAACTGCCCTTGGGGCATTGGGGCGACCCCGTTCAAGCAACTTTCGGTCTGGCCGGGCCCTCATTGGTGCGCAATGGGCCGCAGCCTTACCTATAGCTAGGGAGCTGCAACGAGGGCCGCGAGTGTTGACCAGTGATCACCTGGCGGTCACAGACTTTTGTAAGCCATTAGGACCTGCATGATGTCTCGTTTAGTCAATTCTGCATTACGGTAGTATTTGTTTAGTTGTTGCAGGGTATCACTTCCTTGAAGAGGCATTGTAATGTTGTTTTTTTCCTCAATTTTGGGAGTAATATTTAGATAATCCGGATAATGATGAATGTATTGATTTTTTGCCCATAACTAAGTTACTACTAACTACTCTTTACATTTAATTTATCTCCACGACGAATCGATAATTCCTGTTGAAAAATAGTCGAAATTATTTTTAAAATAAATATTTTGAACGTTTAAAATGTGCAAATCGAGATATTACCGTTGAAATTTGAAGATACACGCAGAGACAAGTTGAGACAGGTGGCAGCGTGTAGAGCCATCTAGCGCCGATTTTGGAATTGAAATCATATTCTAGTTCGTTTGTTTTTGTAATTTTTGTGAGTCATTGCGTTCAAATGTGAACTGGGAAATGTAGATTACATGCGCAGTCAAAAATAGCACAAACGCATCTTCTGTGAAAAGAGATGAATCATAACGGTTGAAGTGACGTCAGAAAGTTTCAAATTTCTCGAGTAATTCTCACGGTTTCTTATATCAGCGTCAAAATTCAACGACTATTTTCAGGTAAGCTAAGAAGTGATTTGAGTGATGCGGGCGAGGTCATTTGACAAAATGGCAGTGGTTCCTCGTCAAAAATCAAAATGATGTTTTAATTCGATCGAAACTTGTTAATTTCGAGCAGTTTTCCATTTTTCTACGATTATTTTACTCCACGCCTTTGTTTACATCACTTTCTTTTGAGGTCAGATTATATATTTTTTTTTAAATCTATTTTTCTAACTGAATTTTTATTTTGTTTACAGTCGTACACGGGCTAGTGGGGACTACACACAGGATGGCTTCGAAACTCGCCTGCATCGAGTTGGCTCTCGAAGGCGAACGATTGTGCAAAGGAGGTGAATACCGCATTGGAGCTGAATACCTGGAAGCAGCTATCAAAGCCAACACTGACGATTTGCAGACATTGAGTGCAATTTACTCTCAACTAGGAAATGCTAATTTTTATTTGGGAGAATATAATAAGGCCGTGGAATGTCACAAACAAGATCTGGCTTTAGCGAGGTGAATATTCAGGATACGGACTAACGGGGCCCTCGAGCGGGCCCCGGATTTCAAAGGGCCCCATTTCAATTTTTATGTTTACCAAATTAAAAAAAAAAATTAAAATATTTATTATTGGGGTCCATTTGGGGAAGAAAATTTGAAAATTTGAGAAAAAGTTACTGAGGGGCCCGCTGAGTGTGTCGAGGGGCCCCTAGCTTTAGAGCCTCATTTCAGTTTAGCACTTTACCAAACCAAAAAAAAAAATTAAAATATTTATTATGTGGGGCCCATTTGGGGCCTATTTGGGGCCCATTTGGGGAAGAAAATTTGGAAATTTGAGAAAAATTTACTGAGGGGCCCGCTGAGTGTGTCGAGGGGCCCCTAAGTTTGGGGCCCCTTTAAGTCTAGATCTGTAATTGGATATTTTATATATTTTGAACGAATTTTCTGTTTTTGTAGGAAAATTGGCGATAAACTCGGTGAAGCGAAAGCGAGTGGGAATTTAGGAAATACGTTAAAGGTTATTGGGAAGTTTGATGACGCCATTTTGTATTGTCGGCGCCATTTGGACATATCGAATGAATTAGATGATAAAGTAATTTATTTATTTGTTTGTTTATTTATTTATTTTGTTTGAAAAAGCAATCAATTTTTTTTTTTTTTGTTATTGTTGTTTTTTTTTGCAATTGTTTGGAATTTAGGTCGGTGAGGCTCGAGCTTTGTACAACTTGGGAAATGTTTATCACGCAAAAGGAAAACATATCGGGAAATTAGGGAACCAGGAACCATCAGAATTTCCAGAGGAAGTAAAACGATCATTGCAGCAAGCGGTAGAATATTACACGTTAGTATTGAGTTTATGCTGACATCATTTTGGTTTTTTTTTTTTTTTTTTTGGTTTTCTGTATAATATCATCAATTTTAAGTAAAATTATTGGTTTTTCGGTCTAAAATTGTCTATTTTGAACCAGATGATTTACTTTTTGGCCAAAAATCATCAATTTTAAGCCGAATAATCAATTTTTTAATTTTAAAATCATTAATTTTAAGCTGAATAATCGATTTTTTTTTTTATAATCATCAATTTTGTCCCGGATAATCATTTTGTTTGTCTAAAATCGTCAATATGAAGTAAATTTATTGTTTTTTTGGTCTATAATTGTTTATTTTGAATTAGATAATTGACTTTTTGGCTAAAAATTATCAATTTTAAGCCGAATAATCGATTTTTCTGTCTAAAATCATCAATTTTACCCCGGATAATCGTTTTGTTTGTCTAAAATCATCAATTTTATCCCGGATAATCATTTTGTCTGTCTAAAATCATCAATTTTATCCTGGATAATAATTTTGTCTGTCTAAAATCTTCAATTTTAAGTAAAATTATTGGTTTTTTGGTCTAAAATTGTTTATTTTGAACCAGATAATTGACTTTTTGGCCAAAAATCATCAATTTTAAGTCGAATAATCGATTTTTATGTTTAAAATCATCAATTTTAAGCCGAATAATCGATTTTTCTGTCTAAAATCATCAATTTTAAGCCGAATAATCGATTTTTCTGTCTAAAATCATCAATTTTAAGCCGGATAATCGTTTTGTCTTTTTAACATCATCAATTTTAAGTTAATTTATTGGTTTTTTTGGTTTATAATTGTATATTTTGAATTAGATAATTGACTTTTTGGCTAAAAATTATCAATTTTAAGCCGAATAATCGATTTTTCTGTCTAAAATCATCAATTTTATTCCGGATAATCGTTTTGTTTGTCTAAAATCATCAATTTTATCCCGGATAATTATTTTGTCTGTCTAAAATCATCATTTTTATCCTGGATAATAATTTGGCTGTCTAAAATCATCAATTTTAAGTAAAATTATTGGTTTTTCGGTCTAAAATTGTTTATTTTGAACCAGATAATTGACTTTACGGCCAAAACTCATCAGTTTTAAGCCGAATAATCGATTTTTCTGACTAAAATCATCAATTTTAAGTCGGATAATCGTTGTGTCTGTCCAAAATCACCAATTTTAAGCCAAATAACTGATTTTTTTTCTATGTAAACTCATTATTTTCTCACCATTTCAGAGCTAATTTGCAATTGGTTACGGATCTAGGCGACCGATTTGCGCAAGGTCGCTCCTATGGCAATCTAGGAAATACCTACTACTTACTTGGCAATTTTTCTCTGGCAGTTACATATCACAAAGAAGTATAAAATCTCATTTTCTCAATCGAAACCACTAACACCAACTCATTTGATCACAACAGCGTTTAAAAATAGCCAAAGAGTTTGGCGACAAAGCGGCAGAACGCAGAGCCCACACCAACCTAGGAAACGCCTACATTTTCCTAGGAGAATTCGAAATGGCCGCAGATAACTACAAGTGCGTACAAATAAATTTATACTCCCAAAGAGTACTAAACCACTCGTGTTTTCTAGACGGAGTCTCATGTTGGCCCAGGAATTAAACGATCGGGCGGTGGAAGCACAGGCCTGCTACAGTCTGGGCAATACTTACGCGCTATTGGGCGATTACGCCATAGCGATCGAGTATCACATGAGGCATCTCAGAATAGCCCAGGAGCTTCAGGATAAAATCGGAGAAGCTAGAGCTTATTGGAGTTTAGGAAATGCGCATTGCGCACTCGGCGACCACGATAATGCCATTCATTTTGCAAAGCTGCACTTGGAAATAGCTCAACAGGTAAAAAAAAATGAGTAAAACCAGGAGATATCGTAGTAATAATAATATTTCATTATAAGTCATTTGTTTCAATTACTGCAATTATTTTTAGTCACTTTAAATCGGGTCTTTCAATATCCCTGATTGCAGTTCCCTAGGTTAAACGTTTTCGACCTTTCCTGTACAGTATACATGCTTTGTCTAGAACATAAGACAAACGTTCAAACTCTTGGGTAGTATATATTTGTAACATTTTAATGCAGTCCTCAAATCACCCACTGAGGAAGACCATGAATGGTCGAAAACGTTTTGGGTTAACAAATCTTTATTAGCGTATCTTTAATATGTCGATTAAATTGATGAATGTCAAGATAACCATAGATACGCGGAAGAAGTAGTTTTAAAGTTTTGGACTTGTAGTTGTAAAACTAAAGGAATGGGATTGGTGCGTTGTGAGTGCAGCGCAGGAACTGCAGTTTTGGACTTGTAGTTGTAAAACTAAAGGATTGGGATTCCAGCGTTACGATTGCTGCACCCATGCACAACCGGAGGAAATACGGCATATTTATTTCAAACGTAAAAATGCATTTTGCGTATAAAATTGGGTTGTTTTTATGTTAATCACGTACCTTCGGCACTTAAACGGGCACAGGCCACTACACGAACTAGGTCACTTTTCGGAGCTTGATGCTGTACAAGATTAAATATCCTCTCTGCAGGGGTTTCTTGGTTATTATATATAACTTAATGATAGTGAGTAATCTATAGAATGAACTATTCCTGGTGGATGTTACGCAATGAAGGAAATGTAACACCTGCGTTCAGGAAGAACCATTTGTGCACCCACTGAAACAAACTTCTTTTGTTTTATTAGATCGGTGATCCGACCGGCCAAGCGACGGCGCATTCTTCGTTAGTTGATCTCACTCAAGTTCTTGGGTTCCAAATCAAATCAGACAGTTGTCAGGGTAATAAAGAGATGGATGTCTATCGAATCAATTCAAAAATTAAATTATTTTTTTTATTATTAGATGCAATAGAAAATATAAAGCAACAATTATCAAACACTCTTCCAAGTCCATTGCAATATCGAAAGATGAATGACGTCACTGCCCAACCGACTGCCAAGTTCTCATCACCAATAGCTAGAGCTGATCCGTGCGATATGGTTAGAGAAATGAAGCCGTGGCGATTATTTGACGGTCGTTTATTCGATGGTAAACCTAAACTAACACGACAAAAATACGATTCATTCTTTACCGTCAAATAAATAACTGTCTAATAAATGGCGGATACGCTTTTGTATTAAAAAGAGTTTTCGACGAATCAATCAAAAACTTGATAAACATTAAGGATTTAACTCCTTACATTCCATCGTATCCGATTGAAGAATAGAGTGAAGGCCAGGTTCAAGAAATGACCGTGGAATAAATGACCGTCGAATAAATGACCGTCGAATAGATTAATCGGTCAGTTTTCTTTGCCGTTTAAATTTAATTTTTTTTAGGGGGTTTACGATATCACCGACAAAGAAACGTTCTTTGAGCTAATCAGTCACTTCCAAAGCAAGCGAATGGACGATCAAAGATGTTCGCTCGCCACGATGGAGAATAAGGAAAATGAAAATTCCGGCAACAGTTTGAGCAGGAACGCGAACGCCAATTGTAAGCAACGAAATGCGAAGAGTGGCGGTCTTCGAATTTGGCCCGGCCTAGCCAGATTTCCCGGTCCTAAATTTGTTCTCGGTCCAGCGCCGACCACGGCGTAGCGACTAGGAGGACTTTTGGCGATGTCGGAAGATCCTAAGGCCGCCATTGGGTGTATGTCGATTACATCTAGTTAATCGCAATTGCGAATTGCAGATGAATGCAGATCGAGTTCGAACGACGATTTTTTCGACATGATCGCTGGCTTTCAAAGCAAGAGATTAGACGAACAACGAGCCAGTTTGCCGTGCATTTCGGGAATCAATTCCATTCCGCCCCCAAAGTCCTTTAGCTTTGCGTCTACGAAACCCAATTCTTTGCCTGACGAAGGATTCTTCGATTTACTCATGCGATGTCAGGTAAATGAGATAAATAAAGGATCCCTCGATCCTGCGCATGTGCGAGACATTAAGCGAGGGCGGGATGAAAGGGCCCCTTCAATTATTAAGGGCCCCCTGGTACCTGGTGCTTCATACACATACAAAATGCATTTTTCTGCTTGCAAATGCAGTTCTGAATATTTATGGCACAGGTGGATTTCTAATCTGAGGGCCCCTTTTTGCAGATTTTTTTCGGGGCCCTAATTGAAATAAATTTCTACACTAAAATGTGTAGAAATTTATTTTAATTTCTCGAACTAAAATTTTTTTTTGGAATCAAGGGGGACCAACGTGCTGCAAGGCCGGATTAAAGCTGTGGGGGCCTGGACCACTTATGACAGGAGGGCCCATGAATCAGGAGTAGATTTATAGTGTTTTTTAGGGCCCTAAAAAAATTTTGCTTAAAAAAAAATTTCAAAACAAGACTTTTTTTTATCAATTAGGGGCCCAAAAGGGCCCCCAGACCAAAAATCCACTTTTGGCGGAAAAATGCATTTTGAATGTGCAGCATGTACCAGGGGGCACTTAATCCCTCGCTCAAATCGAGGGTCCACAGTAATTTATAAAGAGTTTTGGTTGTAATTTTAAATTAGGGTACGAGGATAGAGGACCAGCGAAGCACTCTTCCGGTGCAGGAGCAGTCGGCGCCGACCATGCCGGACGAAGACTTTTTCGGTCTGATTATGCGTCTTCAGTCGGGACGGATCGACGATCAGCGGTCAGAACTCAACCACAGGGCTGGTATTGCTAATAATAACAGTTCTGCTCAAGAAACAACTGCCCACGCGCATTCCAAACTCAAATCGTGTTCTACTTCCAAGTCCAGCCGTTGGCTTCGCTACAAGAGATGAAGCCGCTTTGACCAGTAGTGTTTTTTATTGTGCGCGACACATTGTTTGAAACGTTATTTTAGATTTTCGTTTTGTTTAATCGACATCGAGCATTATATACTGAAATAGGGGATATTTTACGTAGGAATGATTTTATACTCTTTAGTTTTGATTTTAATATTTTTTTTATAAGTGTCATCACGTGTGGGAGACCAATCTATTGTCACTCAGTTGTAACAATGACCATTAAGTGTTCAATAAAGTTGTTTGGTGGCAAAACTTTAGCCATGGCAGCTTGTAAATGTCAAAAATGGAAGTTTATGCGAACGCTAAGAATTATAAAAGTTCTGTTTTGTTTTTTTATGGGACAATTTAGATTTGGGGAGGTTAAATGGGATTAGCTTTGTTTCATCAAAATATTTGTCAATAAATGTTCTCGGTGTTAGTTTATCTCTTCGACGAGCCATGTTTTCGGCAGGTCATAAAAAGTGGTCATCTCTTCGACAGTCATCTCTTCGACAGTACGTCTCTTCGACAAACTGTCGAAGAGATGAATGTCAAAAAGGTGACTGTCAAAGATGTGACTGTCAAAGAGGTGACTGTCAAAGATGTGACTGTCAAAAATGTGACTGTCAAAGAGGTGACTGTCAAAGTTGTCACTGTCGAAGATGTGATTGTCGAAGAGGTGAATGTCGAAGAGGTGACTGTCGAAGGTGTGACTGTCGAAGATCTGACTGTTGAAGAGATGAACATGGTCCATGCTCTTAGCTTTAAAAGGGCATTTTGCGACGAGAAATTGGCTTTTCTGGGAGCAATATTGTATTGCATTTTAAGGTTAAAAATGCATCTTTTAACTGCAACTTTAAAATTCTTTTTTTTATTAGAATAAATGCATTGTTTTGCTTAGAAATTCATTGTTTTGGTTAGAAATCCATTATTTTTGCTTAGAAATCAATTCTTTTTGCTTAATATGCATTTATAGTGCTTAAAAATGCATTCATAATGCTTAAAAATGCATTCATAATGCTTAAAAATGCATTTATGATACTTAAAAATTTATTATAATGCTTAAAAATGCATTCATAATGCTTAAAAATGCATTTATGATACTTAAAAATGTATTATAATGCTTAAAAATGCATTTATAATGCTTACAAATGCATTTATAATGCTTACAAATATACTATAGTGCTTACAAATGCATTTATATAGCTTGCTGAGGAATAAATTGTTTAGTCTTTAATCAGTTGATTATTGTTCTTATAAGTATAAAGTGCATCCAAATCTACAAATGCACATTCCACATGCTTTGCACCTATAGCCTTAATTTTCTAGTTTTGAAAAATCTAACTTGGCTTTGACAGATCACAATGTGATAATGAACCATAGTTTTATTTGTATTCAAAGTCGATTTTTTCTCTTTCAAGGTTTATTGCTCTAACAAGACAGTAAAGTGACAGGTCAACCTTGGGTTTATTAACACACTTCCACATACCAAGTAAACATTTATTTGAATTTTATTATAAAAATGCTTCAATTTGCCAATCAATCAATTGAAAAACAATGATACTTGCCATTGTAAAATATGCTCCCAATTTTTTATTCCCCGAACTGTCAAGTTCGCTAAGAAATTTTTATTTTTATTTTTTTTATTTTCTTCAAGAAAAAGAAAAAAAATTAAGAATTTCTTCTCTTTCTCAGACATAACTAATCTCAAATATCAACCCATTCTTCTCCCTTTAAAAAATATAGGGGTGGGGGGGGGGGGGGATGCCAATGTGGCAATTTTGTCCTCTTTGGTGGAAAATTTGGCCACACCTCTTACGTCATATTGAGGCAACCTCTAGCTTTGCCCGCCATAGAAAACCACAGAGAAGCTGCAATATTTTTACTTTTTGCTGTGAAATTAATAATAATAATAAAATAATAATTAATAATAATAAAAAAACTGAAATTGATAATAATTTGTGCGTTTCGCGCACACTTTAATTTTCCTCCCTCGGAACAAAGTTGCATCGAGAACCAAAGCCACTTCTAATGAATCTCGATCTGCAAACTCAATAAACGCGTATCCCTTAGGATGGCCATTGAACTTATTGGTTAAAATCGTGACTCGTCTAACCGACCCACAACCTGAAAAATATTGTTTCAACTCCTCGGTCGTAACGGAGTAATCCACATTGCCAACATAAATCGATCGCGAAGTCTGTATTTATACCAAACAATTCTTGAGTACGTCGTTCATCCGTATCGTAATAACGTGTGATGAACGTTCAATTTAAGTTTCAGAATTTCGTGGCAATCAATACGATGGTTTCTTTACTGGGACACCTTGTGCTTTGTGTGTGCGAGTGATCTTGATTGATACTAAATTTAAAAAAAGCAAAAGCGACAGTTGCAAAAGAAACAAAGATGGCAAATTGGCTGAGTTGTGACCGCCTTGCGGACACTACGTCGATGGCCGCCCTAAGCAGCACCCGCCAACAGGGGGCGCTGCTGGCTGGAAGTGGTCAACTGACGACTGGCCGCAGGACGGAACCGGAAGTGCCGTCGACGGGGTTCACAGAACCCCAGGAAGGCAGTTTGTTGTGAACAGGCAACGTGGTAAGTCGCAAAACATGCAAGACGTGACCCGAGACGGTCAGAGAAGCCTGGGTAATGCCCGGGCACACAAAAGGTGACAGTCTTCGGCGTCTACGTGGTCTCGTAGCCACGTAGCTGCTGGTTGACATAGGTTGGGGTGTGGAAACATGCCCCAAGCTGGAAGGCACTGTCTGGAACCAACTCCTAGACACACTATTCAATAAAGGCCAAATAACCAATATAAAACATGTTCTAGTCAGTTCTTTCTATTCGTGATCAGCATCCAGCACTGCTTGACCCTCCCCTGGTCAGCAATGTTCGAATGCCTTATCACAGAGTTATCTAAATTAAAAGAGACATTTTCAGAGGCATGTTTTGGCATAGACATGGCACTAGCAAGATGTCTTATTTGTGTAAGCTTAGTTGATTTGTATAAGCAACCACTACTTCAATTAAGAGCTGCAGGTTTTGAAATATCGATACATCTAAATATCAAGACTAAAAGAAAAGCTACTGCAATATAAACGATGCCAGTGGAAATGGATAAACTGATGTTCTTTGAAAAATTCTCAGTTGTAAATAAATAAAAATAAACTAAGGAAAAGTGGCAACTGCCAGAATAAATAGATAATTGAAATTTGATCTATTCTATTTTACTATCTTGTTGCGAGTGTTTGGGCATCGTACCATGACCAGGGGAGGGCCAGGGGACGCTGGACACAACACACAGTATAAAGAAACTACACAAAAGACAGCACTAGTTTGATAAATGGCTTTATGTTGTGTTCTCATGTATGAATTATTACTGTAACTGCCACCTTTCAATGATTTATGTCAATTGTGTATTGGATGCTGGAGCAACACTGTCGTGTCGCTCGTAAACTGTGCCTTTGTTGTGGCAGCGCGAGCTACCGCAACAGAGGCAGAATAAACAGACTACTTCTTGTTATCGTTCGTGAGACATGTCTCTCTAATTTGTCCTCGCCACGAAAAGATATGTTTACATGATGACAACGTTTCTGTTGCACCCTACATCGAGATGATGGAATGCAATATCTGGCGCAGTCGAGAAGCGACTATGAACCTGAAAGAATAGAAGAGATTTTGCCTTACAGAACGTTTTGGCCCGTTTGGATCAAAAGAAGAGTGTAGGATCGCGTCGGAAATGACCGTTTGGAACGTCCGACGGCGTGTATAATGGAACACATCTCGTTCGAGTTGCCCAGAGGATATGTACCGGTACATATGCAAGTTTATATAATTATTCAAGTTGGTTTTGAAGAATAATCGCCGTTTGGCCGAATCCTTTTGAGAAAATAATATTTGTTTTTTTTTCGCTCGTTGTTTTCCTGTTTGAATACGATTTTCGTACGTGTCCGGTCGGTACGTAGCGAATACGGATCCTGATCGTTGGAATACGATTGTTGTGCGTGTCCAGTTGGTACGTAGCAAGTACGTATCCTGATCGTTTGATTACGATTTTCGTGCGTGTCCAGTTGGTACGTAGCGAGTACGTATCCTGATCGTTTGATTACGATTTTCGTGCGTGTCCAGTTGGTACGTAGCGAGTACGTATCCTGATCGTTTGATTACGATTTTCGTGCGTGTCCAGTAGGTACGTAGTGAATACGTATCTGGATTGTTTGATTACGATACTTTGTCCAGTCGCAAGAGTGCTATTGCTGTTTTCAAGTCGAATTTTGGCAAATTATACGCCTTGTTCGATTTTCGTGTTAATTTTTAAAGATGGCGCAGAGGATGCTGGTGGGCAACCCTGGCCCCTTTTTGGGCAAGTCTGCTGCAGACTGGGAACGCTATTTAGAAAGATTAGAGGAATTTAAAACTTTGAATGACATCCCAGACATTAAGATGAAGTCGCTGTTGTTGTTATATATTGGCCCCAAAGCTTATGAGGACCTGCAGAAGACGGCGCACCCAACTAAGCTTAGTGCCCTCACTTATCCGCAAATTATAGAAAATATGAGGACCCATTTAGAACCAATTGCCCAACCCCATATATGTAGACAAAGATTGGGCACACGCTCCAAGAAGGCCGAGGAGTCTATAGAAACTTACCTTACTGAGTTGAAGGGCCTTGCCCAACCTTGTGGGTTCCCCTCTAAAGTAGAGGTGGACAATGCAGTAATGGATTCGTT
>JAQFXT010001849.1:0-14881 GCA_034683725.1 Strigamia crassipes
TCCATTTTTTTTTTTTTTTTTTTTTTTTTTTTTTTTTGGTAAAAAAGCAGATCACCACAGTCTGATCGGTTTTACCAAACATGAAAGGCATTACAAACAGTCCTTTGATGTCATGTCTGCTACAATATATTTTTATTCACATCCCTTTCCTCTTTCAATTGCATCGCAACTCCGCCTTTTCATCCTCTCTTAAGTGAAAAGTTTCTATTTTTTTCTCCCTCCCTTTAATAACTTTATTAAAAAATAATTTTTTTTTTTTTTTTTTTTTTTTAAAAAACCCTTCTGATTAATGAAGTTTATTGTAATAAGGTCTAATCTATTCCTAGGACCTTTTTTTGGAATATAGGGAGGAAAAAAAATTGAAAAGAAACTAAGGAAAGGGGCTTTGAAGCATGTAATTATGCCTTGGTATTAAAGTCTATATCTATTAGTTTGACTTTGATGAATGCTGAAGTGACCTTTCTTAGAAATTGTTTTTTTTTTTTTTTTTTTTTTTTTTTTTTTTTTAAAAAAAAAATGTTTATTATACATTAAAAATTCATTTTTTATGTTTTTATTTCTTTTTTTTTTTTTTTTTTAGATTTTAACAGTCGAAATTTATTTAGAGAAAACCAATAGTGGCATTCAATGCTGACCCGATTATGGAGATTTGAATTTCATTTTGGATTTTGACCGATTTGGAACGGGAAACCGACACGTTTGATGCCGTGCAGATGGTGATCTCCCGTTTCGCCACATTTTAATTCGGTTTTAAATCCGTTTCGCCAAAAATCAAGAGATTAAATGGTCGAATAATCAATATTTCAATGTATTTTATTATTTTTATTTTAACCGTTTTCTATTTTGCACTTTTTGCACAATTTTGCACTTTTACACGTTTGATTGTAAATTCTTTTTGCAAAATTCGATTTTAAACATTTCGTGAATATTTTTGAGCAGTTCCAAATGTTGCTATAACATGGAAAAGCAAATTTAATATTAAAGAAATTGCATTCATATTTGAAGACCACAGAAATCGGTTGAAAGCGGGTTAAAAGCGGATACAAACTGGCGAAAAATTACAATCAAGTGTGAAAACGTAAAAATAGTTAATATCAGACATACATGTATCGATCGATACACTGTAAATCCTCTGGTTGTACACGGGCACACTATAGACAAAATTAAATTTCTTTCCATGCTCTATTAGAGACCATGACTACACATCGGTATTTGAGCAAATCGCTGCCATCTCCAAATTATTCAAATATCCCCTTAAATTAACAATTATTATTGGTTTAGTTGATAATATTCGCAAATACTTTTTGAGTATTTTTCCCTTTACCCCCAAGTGCAAAAAAAATACTCAAAAAATGTTCGAATATTATCGATTAACTGTAACTAACTTACACAATTATTAGAATAATTTCAATTTAAATAACCAAAGAATTGCGAAGATGAACGAAAGCGGGTCTCTATTATAACGCTTCGAATTATAATGGAAACCCACGCACTACTGACAAAACACCTACTGAGGATGACCAGCAATGGTCGAAAACGTTTTAGGTAAGAACAATTTTATTAGGCGTATCTCTAAAATGTCAAACAGGTAGTATTCAATGACAAATTTTAGCTGTTCCAACACTTATACAGAGGCCTGCGGTTTTAATGGGCACCCGCGTACAACCAGAAGATTTACCGTAGACACATCAATCTTTGTGTAACTTCTTTTTAATGCGCGTATCATACTAGATAATATTTAAAGTTTTATTAGTGTAGCGCCATTTATGCCATCAAAAATGTTAAATACCGTAGTTCTTCGATTAAAGGTCGCGGTTTGTATTTGCAAATGCAATTTTTTGCCGCGACCTATAATCGAGGGCGACTTCTATTCGAGAGCGACTTTAATTGAGAACATCGAATTCCACATAACATTACGTCGGATAAACGTTCCCATTTATGTCATGACGACGTTTTGTTTGATTGTCGTCACGGTAATGTTAGTTGTTCGGTTCGGGTAGCGGATCGGTAAGCTCTAACCGAACCGAACCGAAACCGAAACCGAACCGCGGTTGTGCGGATCGGTTCGGTTTAACGCACAAGCTTAGTTGTTACGTCCTAATTACGTCCTCTAACATTAGAACGTCCACTTTTAGGCAGAAAAACCCACAAGTTCAACTGCGAAATACAAATACAAATCGCCCTCGAATATTAGCCGCGGCTTGTATTCCAAGTGTTGATATTTTGCCGCGACTTGTAATCGAGGGCGACTATAAATCGAAGAAATACGGTACAGCAATTCCAATCTTGCAGGATTAAAATTCAACGAAACGGGCATAAATCCTAAAATAAAATAAAAAAAACAATTTTAAAAATCAGCCATCTTGGACTCCAATCTATCACAGTTCCATTATGATTTTCATAAGGATTTAAACACTTGAAAAACAATAAAACTTTACTCGAAAATCGACCTTCATTTCCTTTCCCATCCCTCTTTCGAGGGATTATACTTTAATCCTGGAAAAAATAAAATAAAAATTGTGGTTTTGTACCAATAACATCTGTCATTTCACGTGACACAAATGGAAGTTAAGTAAGAAAAATATAAAAAGAAAGAAAAGGAAAAAAAAAAAAACTACTAATGGACCGATAATTACACATTTCTTCGTTGTAGGGTTTTTGACAATAGCGTGCGTAACGAGAACTATGACAGATGTAAACGGAAATACCGCTGCAAAACTTTTTAATGCTCATTTCAAGCACGTAATACTTTTTTACCATAAACAAAACTACTTTTTCCACCTTTGGAAGACCCGTGTGACATAATCGTTTCAAACATGTGAAGTATTTTCTCTAACTTCACATCTTGACCTTTGAATTACTCTTTTAATTAAATGAACTTCTTTTTCTCGTGATACCTGGGCAAGGTCAGGTTAAAAGACTGTGCAAAAATGTTAAAATTTAATTAAAATTGTTGAATATGTTTTTTTTTTTAAATTTTGGACTCTATTTTTATTATTTTTAGATGAATTTAAGTTCTATCATTATTTAAGCCCTATGGATCGAAACCAAAAAGATTTAATTTTGACCAAAAAGATTCAATTTTGGCCAAAAAGATTCAATTTTGACCAAAAAGATTCAATTTTGACCAAAAAGATTCAATTTTGACCAAAAAGATTCAATTTTGACCAAAAAGATTTAATTTTGACCAAAAAGATTCAATTTTGACCAAAAAGATTCAATTTTGACCAAAAAGATTCAATTTTGACCAAAAACATTCAATTTTGACCAAAAACATTCAATATTGACCAAACACATTCAATTTTTGACCAAAAACATCCAGCTTTTTACTAAAACATCCAGCTTTTTACTAAAACATCCAGTTTTTTTACTAAACATCCAGTTTTTTTATTAAAACATCTAGTTTTTTACTAAAACATCCAATTTTTTATCAAAACATCTAATTTCTGACCAGAACATCTAGTTTTTTACTAAAACATCCAATTTTTTATCAAAACATCTAATTTCTGACCAGAACATCCAATTTTTGACCAAAACATTCAATTTTTGACCAAAACATCTAATTCGTGTGCAAAAATATCCAATTTGTGAGCAAAAGCATCAAATTTTGACCAAATATATTCATTTTCTGACTGAAAACATTTACTTTTTGAGCTAAAACATCCAATTTTTGTGTGTGAAAAATTAAACCAAAATGGCGGCCTCCTTGTACGTTTTCTGGATCCGCCGCTGTAAAGAATGCGCAAAACTTTTTCAGCCAATACTTTTAACTTAACTTTTAAAAATTCATTTTGCTCGTCTCGTTTTGACGTTAAACACACTCAAATTTATGTTATCTCTTTACACGTAGTAATCACTTACAATACACATCAAAATCGATCCTTACTTGATCATCCATCGCCTCCTGTCATGCGTGAAATGATATCAGAAATCTCTACTGACCATGCACGCACATGTCTTGCGAAATGTCAGTTTTCTATTTCCGGTTGTCTTTTTTTCCTACTTGTAGTTAACTTCTGACACTGCAATGATAACCTAAACCAAAAAAATAAAAAAAAATAAAAAATATAAAAAATATATATATATCAAGTTTTGTATATCAATTTGATTTGGTGTTGCAGTTTCACTTAGTTGGGCTTGATTAGTCTCTAAATAGTTCTCGGGAGTGCTCGTTTATTGATTGGTTCGAAGGCAATCTTGATAAAAATGTCAGCTTTTGAATTATGAAGTAAGCTTTTGACCCTTGAGCTTTCGATGCAAGAGTTTTGTTTGGAATACAAAATTTTATTGAGCTTGTACGTATTCATTTCGAACCTGATCGATCACAGAATGACGCTTTGACAAATGCGAAAAATTTGTCACAATCATTAGTGGGCAAAAGGTGACAAAAGGCCACGAATTAACATGCAACAACTTATAATGTTTTTATTTATTTTGTCCAAATCAGTTAAAATAATTTTTATTTTTTTTTTAAAAAAAAAAAAATGAAGATTTTACATCTCACGTCTTGCATTATAATCTTAGTTTTGTTTTATTGGATTATAATACAAATAAAATTATAATCTGTTGCGTGAAATCCCTTATACAGCTTGGCTGACCCAGTGATGCACTGACTAATCCATCTAGACATCATTTTTCAAAATAAACACGTCAAATTAGATTTTTATGAAAAAATTGTGGGTTTAGAGTTTAATAAAAATGGCTAGCCTTCAATTTTCGATAATACAATTCATGGCTTTTTTTGATCAATGTTTTCGTATGGAATTTTAGGCTTACCTCAATTCATCCGCCTCCTGGGGTGAAAATGTAAGACGAGAAAATCCCTATACAGGGATCAATGATTCCTTGTTATGCAACCAATTTTTTGGTCCGTTTTGTCATAAATTAATGGTTTTTTTTTTTTTTTAATATCATTTGTTTACAAAATGATGGAAGAAAATAAAGTTTTTTTATTTTAAAATTAGCATTATTTTAATTATAAACATGAAAAAGTGCAATTAGTTGTTGCAATTCCTTATGAGTAAATTAAAAGAAAAAAAAAGAGAAAATTCTAAGTGAAATCTGTTGCTGTGTAAGAATAATTACACTTTTTTTCAATGTCCTTGTTGCAGCTGGCATTCATTGCCATTTGCCAAAGCCACCAACAAAACACATACAAATCTTGATACAATTTGTTAAGAACAAATCAATTCACCAGATGGATGTAGAAAATAAATGTCAACAAATTCCACTCAAGGAAATTAGAATTAGTCAAGTTTTAGTGATTTTTCTAGGGGGTGACATGGGGGGGAAGGAAATAACAAAATAAAAAATTCAAAAATAAAAATAAAATCGTTAAAATTTAACTTGCAAATGTCATTACATCAACTAACACATCAATTGTGACCTTATATTGCTACAAATAAGTCACAATCTGTAATAATCATTTCGTAATTAACAATTTTATAGACAAACATCACTCACGTTGTTGCGTATTGAACGGCCATTTTTCATCGCGCGCGCCCGGTCGTGAACGATTCCTTTGTTTATTAATATTTTGGTCGGATCCGTCGGTTGGCACTAATTATAGAATCATAATTATGCACAACAAAGAACTTTTCTCATATATTTTTGCTTACTCACCGGTTATGTCGCTGGGTTTTCTTTCCTGACCGTGGTCAATGTTCCATGCTTAGATCGGTCGTTACCGACATCCGGTATCTTTTCTCGTTGCTTAGCAACTAGACGGAAGACATCCGGTTTATTTTTCTGACTTTTTATTTCCATATCTCATGGTTCTACTTGAGCTAAATTCAAATTTTCTCTTGTTTTCAAATGAGAAACTTTGCAAATTAGTTTTATATAAAAAAAAAAATAAATAAAAAAATGATTATTATAGTTTAGATTTTAAAAGCTTTCGAATTGTGATCAACTATGGAAGCCCATTGGGCCCAGTTGTTATTTTGTATTGACGATCTAATTACTAAATCAATCTTGTGTTAAAAACATTGCTTTTCCACCTGCATAATCGAATTAATAATCTGTTTTTCAAAGAAATGTCTGAGTGCCTTTCCTTTACACTCACATGTCATTAAGCTCAGGGTTTAAAGAGATTACCAATGACAACCCACTTGGATCTCGCTTGCTGGTTAATTAGTTTTCGCCCAAACTGATTCACAATTGACAACACGAACAATATGTATCGTAAAAACCTGTTGCTAAACCACTTCGACTCAACTTCAAATAAAATAAAACATGACTAAAGACCATGAAAATTTATTTCCAACGTTTCAACATTACACAACCTTTTAAAATTTGAAAATTTCCACTAAAAACCAAAAAAAACATAACAAAAAAAAAAAAAAAAACACTTACAATTTATTAAGATTACAAGTTACATGCTCTAAATGTAGTTTCGAGTACTGTTTTGTCCATAAACTAGTATAAGACAGTTTGTATGCTTTATACGTGGTGAGCCAAGCCAAAAGCGGGCAGTAAACGGACAAACCAGTGGCCACAACGGCCAATGCGTAACTCCAGCCAACACTGCAGGACCCAGGTGAAAACGGAGCTGAATCATCGCCGCATACACGACGCACGAATGGCGAACCAAGGTCCAGTGGATAGACAACAAGTGGCACAATCATAAGAACAACTGTGTGTAATGAAAATAATCAAATTTAATTCTTTTTTCGCACTGAATTCGCGATAAATCTTAAAAAAATTGAAAAAAATTCATTAAAAATCACCTGAAACAGCTTGTGAAAGTGCTATGCCAGTAATTACTTGCTGTCTTAACTTCATACTGGGCATAGCAATGACTAGAAATGCTAATACAGTGCACAACCAGTTTAGGACACATCCGCCGCCATATAAAACACCACAGATTTGCCACACATTTGATTTTAGTGCACCGTGATACAACTGACAACTGTATCCATTATCTACCCTGCAAAGAAACGAAACGTAACATCAATTGTACGTAAAACTACGCAGGAATGAAAGTAGAAACAAATGTCTTGTCGGAACTCAGTGGGTTTGGCACTTATAAAAAAAACATCATAAAATGTCAAAATTCGTACGAAAAAATGAAAAAATGGTCAAATATTGTGAAAAATAATCAAAAAACATTTAAAAATGTAAAAATTCGTCAAAAAAATGCCAAAAAACGTCAAATATTGTGAAAAATAACCAAAAAACGTGAAAAACCGTCAAAATTCGTCAAACAATGCCAAATACCGTCAAATATTGTGAAAAAAAAATCAAAAAACGTGAAAAACCGTATAAATTCGTCAAACAATGCCAAAAACCGTCACACATTATAAAAACTGATCAAAAAACATCAAAAAAACGTCAAAAAAACGTCAAATATTGTGAAAAAAAATCAAAAACATCAAAAAACCGTCAAAATTCGTCAGAAAAATGCCAAAAAAGTCAGAAAAAATTCCAAAAAACGTCAAATATTGAGAAAAATAATCAAAAAATGGTGTTTCAGTCGAAGATCGGTTTTCCGGTTGAAGATCGGTGTTTTAAAGAGTTCCGCCTTACTTTCAGAGGCAGACTTAAGTATTGCGGGGCCCCTAAACACAAAATTTTTTTAAAAACATTAAAATCATTATAATCATTTTTTTCTGCTTTTAACGGTCGAAAATTGGTCGATTATATCGTAAAACCAAAGAGTTCGCGGTCCCCAATAAGTGAAGGCCCCTAAGCAACTGCTTATTTCGCTTATGCGTAAGTCGGCCTCTGAAACTATATAATAATTATAATTTTTTTTACCTGTAACAGAAACTAAACACACCAAACATGAAGAGATCATCGACTTCTTTAGTTTGATGACTTAATCTCTTTTCTTGGCGCACGAACCAAGCCGGCTGCAGAAAACTTATTGTTGACATGCTAACAGCTGCAACTGATACTGTCAACCAAACTGTCATCACAACCCACGAGGTGGTCTCACGACCAACAGTTTCCACTGCACATTTCCTCTTCATTGTAGAACAACTTGCACGACAATTGTCTGTGAAATTCCGATGGAAATATCGATTGGATTCGATGTAATCTTCTGGCTATCCATTATGGATTTGTAGATTTCTCTTTCTGCGGGTAAATTGTAAGTGGAAACTAACTTTTGTCAAGTAATCAGCAACTACTGCGAAGTTTGGAGACTGAGATTGAATGAAAGCAGTGCGCTGAAAAGCATTGGAGGCTTCAATGATGAAGGAAAAGTCCATATGGATGTGCGGGGATGAAATGGCAGCTTCAATGTTTGGGACATCTAGTGGCAATGTTTGATAACAGCGATCAATTGGGGGAATTTATTACACTGGAAATGGAAATCTCTACAAATGATGAAATAACTCTGTGTAAATTATCTTTTTAATGATATTTATATAGTTTAGGTCTAAATTAGTTAAAATTTAGTCAAAATTGAGGAATTTATTAGACATTATTTACAAATTTGTTGATTTGAAAGAATTATTCGGGCGATTTGTGATTGTCACGCGATATTTGTTCCACCAATCAGTCAATCACATACGTAATTACTAAAGTGTAAGAGAGTGGAAATACGAAATCCCAAAATTGTCTAAAAGTTTTTTTTTTTTTGTTGCGATTTTGATGAGCGATTTTGAGGCTTGTCAAATCAAAACAAAATGGAGGCCAAGCTCGATCTAAGTGGCCAACTTGAATTATCATCAATATGCTGGAGCATCCATGATCGCGTAACTCAAGAAACGACTCTGGTATACTCTGTGAAACTTGCGAGTATTAAAACGTCGCTAATTGCACTTTATTTAAAAAAAATTCGTTTTATTACATTAATTATACAGTATACATTTTTGTGCATCTCATTTTCAATTGGTAGGGTACAACTAAAACCCAATGTGGCGGACAACACAAAATTGCAAAAATCATGCAATTGTTTTTGGCGAGGGGGTCGCCAATCGCAAGAATCGCGTACGAGATTTTGAAATCCTGTTGAAATCCTGAAAATTTCAAAATTGCAGAAAGATTTCTTAGGAAGATTTCTCAGAATTTTAAAAGGATTTCTCAGGATTTCAAGAGGATTTCTCAGAATTTCAAGAGGATTTCTCAGGATTTCAAGAAAATTTCTCAGGATTTGAAGAGGATTTCTCAGGATTTCAAGAGGATTTCTCAGGATTTCAAGAAAATTTCTCAGGATTTCACGAGGATTTCTCTGGATTTCAAGAGGATTTCTCAGGATTTCAAGAGGATTTCTCAGGATTTCAAGAGGATTTCTCAGAATTTCAGGCGAATTTCTTAAACATTTGATCGATTTTATAGATTTCCAAGATTTCTAGAATTTCTGGAATTTCTTGGATTTCAGAGATTTGCTAAAGATTTGATGGATTTGCTGTGGATTTGAAGATTTCAGGAATTTATTGTGGACTTGAAGATTTCAGGCGGATTTCTTTATAGATTTTGCTTGACTTTGCTACAAATTTTGCAACAATTGAAAAGATTTTATAAACTTCTAGAATTTACAGAGGATTTTTAGGATTTCTAGAATTTTCAGGATTTCTTAGATTTCTAGGATTTTGAAATTCAAAATCTTGGCATCACTCACTGCAGGATTTCCATTCCAGCATTGGCGACCAACTCGGTTTTTGGAAACTTCAATAATTATTAATTTTGTATTTAATGCAAAAATCACAAAATTGCTAAACTACATAACAAAACCCCATATTTGCATTCTTGATTTAATTAATTAAAAACTTAACACATTTAAGTAATTTATAAAAAAAAAAAAAAAAAAAAAAAAAAAAAAAAAAAAAAAAAAAAAAAAAAACAACTCGTTTTCCTTTGAATCAAATTGAATGATGAGTTTGTTTTCAATTGGAAAAAGTTTTTCTAAGGAATTTATTTGTTTTAATTGAGTTTTAAAGTTTCAGCACATTGAACAGCAAATGTGATTAGCAGTCTAATGCACTCGGCTGTTGCCATTTGCAGTCTACGCCACATCCAACTTTACTGCACTAGACTTCCACTACTTTACTTTGCGGAATAGAATACATTAAGGAGGCTTCCCTGCCCTGCCTCCACCATCTTCAATCAACTTACGTCTTGTTAACATTCAGCTGAGTTAATTTTTTCAGTGGTTACTCGCTGGATCATAATTTTATTACAGCATTTTTCACTTTACCAGATCGGATTAAACTATTCTGGCGGCCAAAATTAGGTTAGTTTGTGTTAAGTTGAGCATATCGTGCCGGGGGTTCGTTCTTCGCTTAGATGGAATTGCGGATGGCAATTCTCGGACCTGTTTCAATAAATCAAGGATTAATGAATCGAACAGAATAGAAAACATCAAAACAAGCATCTTGCGGCAATTTATTGAACTATAAACCCACCTAAATGACCGCTTTTAAACCTTTAGTTTGTCATCGTTCGAGATAAAAACGTAAAATGTTGTTGAATTATTCAGTTGCAAGTTTACATTAATTATGTAAGCACTTGTGCTTATGTTTTTTTTTTATTTCACGATAGCTCAATAAATTCAATAATAAAAACAAGTCGATTTTTTTAAGGTTTTGTTACGATTTGGCAATTTTGAGATTTTGCGACGAGAAGGTTCAGGCAATCGGGACAGATAATGGAATGGAATTTTGTTTAAACAAGTTCGGTCAATATTTAAAGGAACTTGGAATCAAGCATGAAAGAACAACTGTGTATACTCCGAACGAGTGAATCAATTATTATTGATGCTTCCGAAAACAATCGCGTGATTTTGCAATTTTGCGTTGTCCGCCATGTTTGGTTTTAGTTGCATCTTCGTAAATTTTTTGAAATAAAGTGGAGTTTTAATACTTGCAAGTTTCGCAAATTATACCGGAGTTGTTTCTTGAGTTTCTTAGCTGTTACACGATCGTGGATGCTCCAGCGTGTTGATGATAATTCAAGTTGGCAACTTAGATCGAGCTTGGCCTCCATTTTGTTTTGAGTTTGACAAGCCTCAAAATCACTCGTGAAAATCGCAAAAACACAACATTTTGAGATTTTGTATTTTCACTCTCTTGTACTTTAGTAATTGGTGGAACCATTCCTATTGCTAGTTTATCTAGTAACACGTAGAGGGATAACTTCTGCGTACATTTGTCACACAGAGTGACAACATCACGCCATTAAAACAAATTAACAAGCGTGCATTCCTGAATTAAAATATTACGTTTAATTATTATATTTCTCACTGTTTTATTACCATTTCCAGTAAAATAAATCATGACACGACATCATATTTTTCTCTCCAAAGCAAATTCGGTGAAATTACGCCGGAAATTAACCAACACATTCGATAAACTTTTTATTGCCAAAATCTGCCACCACGCGCCACTAAAATAAAACAATGGCTGCCCGTATTATTTATCGACAATTAAAAACAAAAATTAAACCTTTTCATAAAATCTCGTTGCGATATTTTTCCTTTTCTTTAAGAAACCCTAAAGACAACTTCACGATTTCATCCACCTCAAGTAGCTTAAGTTTTAATCAGCTTTCCAGATTAAATCATTTAAATAAACACAAAACACCATGTTTTTTTCATTTATTTAATAATAAAAAAAAAATAAAAAAAAAAAAAACCCAATTTGTAAAAATGTTATTGATATTCCATAAGCCAGTGGTAAATCATTAGATCAATATTTCGGCCCTCCAACTAAGTAAATTGGGAATTCCGGGGTCACACGAGTGTCAAGTGTTGCGCGGCTCAAGGTGCCCACACGTGATAAACTGCTTTTCCCAATTTTAAAGTGATATTCGCATTGTTGATGATAAATTATTGCGCAAAATGTACCGATAACCACTCAAATTAATTAATTATGCACCCCTTTTTGCCAAACTTGTCGCTAATTAGGTTTGGAGTTTTAATCCTCCGTATTTGTCCGTAATAATGAGCTGATTTAAAATTAAAATCTAAATAGATATAATAAATAAGAGTATATTCGAAGGAGAAGTCGTTCATTTAACTGCTTGTTAATGCAGATATGATTTTTGAATTGTTAATTAGACGAATTGAGCATCGGAGGTGTCAACTCGATGCTGGTTTTAATAAATCAAACCGGGGTCCCTCGGGCTGCACCGGGTTATCACTATGGCATCTCATGTATTTTCATGCAGCAAACCTCAAAGGCAGACGTGGTGCAATCTTTATTACTATACACCTAGGGTGTTTCGCGCCCGAGAAGAGGGTTGGTAAATATGTAGGCAGTCGGGATCGTCTTTTGGTGAAAATATGAGTGAGGGTTTGATGGTTTGTTTGGAGTAATTCTGAGTAAAAATAGTGAAATAATATCTGTTTATCTGCTTGTTGATGCGGGTTAAACAGTAAAAGTAGAAGAGAAAAATATGCATGGGTAGTGATTATTTTTCGTAAACAAAAATTGAAATGTTTTTTGGTCAAAAGTTGAATGTTTTTTGGTCAAAAATTGAATGTTTTTTGGTCAAAAATTGAATGTTTTTTGGTCAAAATTGAATGTTTTTGGACCAACATTTTATATTTTTAGTCAAAAATTGAACGTTTTGGATCAAAATTAAATGTTTTTGGTCAAAATTAAATGTTTTTGGACAAAATTAAATGTTTTTGGACAAAATTAAATATTTTTGGTCAAAATTAAATGTTTTTGATCAAAAATTGAATGTGTTTTGCTCAAAATTGAATGTGTTTTGCTCAAAATTGAATGTGTTTTGCTCAAAATTGAATGTGTTTTGCTCAAAATTGAATGTGTTTTGCTCAAAATTGAATCATTTTGACCAAAATTGAATGTGTTTTGCTCAAAATTGAATTATTTTGACCAAAATTTCACACTATTGGTCAAAAAAAAATTTTTTTTGTCTCAAAATAAATTTTTTGGGCCTAAATATATATTTTAAATCTTAAAAACAAAATTTTCCCATTGATCATGACTAACTTAAGACTGAAAATGTGACATTCATCCATTCATTTTTGTTTGTTTATATGTAAAAAAAATAATAATAATAATCCAAACCCAAAATATAAAATTTTAAAATAAAAAAAAATAAAAAAAAACATTTTATATTTCAAAACATCAAAAAATTAACAAACAAACAAAAAAAAAAAAAACTCCAAGATTTCCAAATCAACCCAATTTCGCACATAATCTCTCAAAAACAATCAAAAAAAATTAACAAACAAACAAAAAAAAAAAACTCCAGGATTTCCAAATCCAACTCAATTTCGAACATAATCCCTCAAAAACAATAAAAAAAAAAACACAATATTAATCATAAATACAATTAAACAACTAATCTAATTACCACAATCTTCACAAACCAAAACAATGATTAAAAATTGAAGTAAAAAAATTTCCAAAAAACTTTGAAAAACCTCCAAAAATCTCCAAAAATCTCCAAAAATCTCCAAAAATCTCCAAAAAATTCTCAAACAACACTATAAAGCGTCACATCACTCACAGAACACACTTCATCCACCGGTATCTTCACCACCCACCCACTAAGAAACACCTGAGGATCAATCTTCAACTTAACCAAACAATCCCCAATGTCCGGCACAGCAACAATAAGTGTCCCCGCTCCGCGCACATTCTCCTTAAGAAACTCCCAGCACCGAATCTCCTCGTTCTTCGGCACGAAAAACTCAAAAACGTTATTCAAAAACAAAACATGTCCGCTTTGGATCACCGCCGGATGCCACGTGACATCCCCTTGGACGACCCTTATCCTCCCACTCATGCGTCGTTTATCGATGATCGACTGCTGGATTTGACACAAATCCGCGTTCATCTCGACCCCGATGATGCTCGCGGCGTTGGAATAAACGTACGCCGCGAATAAAACGGATCCGAAACGCGATCCGACGTCGATGACGGTTTTGCCGTCCAAACGCGGCAAAAGCGACGTAAAAATGAAACAAAGTCGCTCGACGGACATCGAATGAGATAATATGTTCAATGGACGTATGGCGCGGGCTTCGCATTGCGCGCAGTAATATTTCGCCATTTTGCCCGCCTCGAATAACTCGTCGTAGATGTCGTCATCGTAGAGGAACGCGTCGATTTGGACGGTGTGGTGGACGTCTAGGGTCGGTGGAGGGAGGATTGTTTCGGTTGGGAGGATGCCGCTCGTGGTGACCATCGAACGGACTTCTGAGGCGATTTGTTTGAGTTCGAGAGTGGATGTTTCGATGGTGTCATCGTCCGGTGGTGGGAAGGATGAGGCGATCCACGAGAGGAATGCGTTGCGCGCTGATGGCTCCGTGTGGAGGAGAAGTTGGCGAAATGAGGCTTGTGTGGTTTGTAAATCCATTCTGTAAGAGGTGAATTTTGGTTTTTTTTTTTTTTTTGTGGTTTATTTTTGGTTTTTTTATACGTACTGGTAACATGCGGTTGGTTTCTGGCACAGGAAGTGGACACTGGGCAATGTGGGTTTGGATGTGGCATCTAGTGGGGGTTTTTGTAACTGGAGATTGTTGGTTTTGTTGATAGAGGACGTTCGGTTTGTGTTGTTGGGGTAGTCAATGGATTTTGGATTTTGAAATCTATAAAATTGTGTGGATGTTATAAATCTTAGAAGTTTTTGAAATTTATAAAATCTTAGAAATTGTTGTGGGAATTGTAGTAAAATCGAGCAAAATCTTTGAAGAAATCACCAACTCCATAGTAAATCCCTGAATTTTTTAGTAAATCTTTGAAACTCCTGGAAATCCATAAAATCAGTCAAAATCTTTGAAACTCCTGGAAATCCATAAAATCAGTCAAAATCTTTGAAACTCCTGGAAATCCATAAAATCAGTCAATATCTTTGAAACTCTTGGAAATCCATAAAATCAGTCAAAATCTTTGAAACTCCTGGAAATCCATAAAATCAGTCAAAATCTTTGAAACTCCTGGAAATCCATAAAATCAGT
>JAQFXT010001850.1:0-14877 GCA_034683725.1 Strigamia crassipes
AATATACATTTTTATCAATTTTTTGAAATCTGTTAATTTATAAACCGTGTAAAAGCGAAATCGTGTAAAACAAGTGTCGTGTAAATCGGGGGATAAGTGTATTTAAAGATGCTACTGGTCGAATTTAGTCAGTCCACATAAATCTTTTACGATTAACACATATCAAAACAACATCTATCTCAATGCCTACCCTCATTGTGATATTAATAAAGTGATTTTATGACATTAATAGCGCTGACACCTGAAGTAGATCGTTTGATCGAAAAACCTATAGTTGTGTTATTCGGTTTTATTAATTACTTGTAGTTTTAGAGCGCCATTCAGGGGCAGATCTAGAAAACATACAAGGAGGTAGCCATTTTGGTTCATTTTGTGCAAGCCAAATTTTTTTTTAATGTTTTAGACCAGTGATTCTCAAAGTATGTCATGTCACAGACCGGTATTTTTTGTCCCAATGCGTTGCGGACCAGTAACATATACAGTCGCAGTGAAATTTTTATGAAACTACAACTAAAGTAACATTTAAGTAAACAAACTCAAACTTTATTGGGAAAGATAGGCCTGTTTATTTTTTGCCATTTTAGACAGTTTTGATACATTTTCATCAATTGAGGCGTTCCGGATTGTTATTAATTAAACTAATAGATAATTTAACCAATAACGCCGTTAAGATGCCTATTGGTCTTATACTCGCGGCCAGTAAATATGTCCAGGGGTAAAATTTAAATAATAAAAAAAAAGAAACAAGTTGTTCGTGAAAAATGACAAAGAAAGTATTTTATTTAACCTAATAAAATACTTCGAGTACTTATAGTACATAAAGTAAAACTGGATACAAAGATGGCGCGAGGCGCAAAAATACAAAAATGAAGGAGGTTCCAGCACGTCGATAAGTTGGCGCTCCGTCGGTCTCCCTGGATACGTGAAGGTTCCGGCACGTCGATAAGTTGGCGCTCCGTCGGTCTCCCTGGATACGTGAAGGTTCCGGCACGTCGGTGGATTGGCGCTCCGTTGGTCTTCCGTGTAGATTCTACGCTGGCGAGTTAACTGAACCAAGTTCAGCTACGCGGCAAAAGTAGAATGGTGTTCGTGTGTCCTTGGGAACACACAAACAATCGTATGACGATTGCAAAGAAGGCTGAAATTACACTAATGTCAGCAAAGGACTCCTAAATCTCTAACCAATCTATCACCAATCTCAGTCTGTATTGTAGCAGAGCATGAAGCGGTGAAGCCAGGTTAGAGTCAAGATCAAGAGTGAGCTCCAAATATTTGGGCTCACTTGAAATCCACTCGGGACACATGCGCACAATGCGTAAATGTGTTTCCGGGGCTTAGTGCATACCTAACAATTCCAAGCAAACGTTAGGTCTGCACCATTGCAAGGGCTCGAGATGCTCACAGGGTGTAACGTTTGCGAACATCTGGCGGAGGGGAGGGGCAGGCGTGTGCCACCCCTTCACACTCGAGGCATTTTGCTCACTTTGGTGTAAAATACAATATAATATAATATAATATAATATAAGGGAAAATGCAGTGAATCCTCAAAGTAAACTTGAGGTCACCACACAATATTTTCTCATTTTCTACCTGTTTTAACCCATTCAAGACTGCCTGAAACGTGCAAAAACTGTTTAAAACGAGAAAATATTAATGGAAATGTAACAAAACTGTCTAAAACAGGTTAAAACAGCAAACACATGTAAAAATTAGTCAAATATAATGTATCGGGTCTAAATCAGCTGAACACAACAGTGCTGTTATGCTGGGGCTTTGTCTAAGTAATTATTTATATCTAAAACAACCTGATACTAATGAACTAAACTTATTCGCGAACCAGCACTGGTCCGCAGATCCCACTTTGAGTAGCACTGCTCTAGGCCACAAAATGAATGTTTTGACTCAAAAATAAATGTTTTTAGCCTTAAATTGAACTTTAGGCTCCAGAAATAAATTTTTAGTTTTAAATTTTTTTTTTCTCTAAAATATAAATTTTTTTGCTGTTCCAGATATTGCAGCTCACTTATGATCAGTGCAAATTGACAATTGATGGAAAACTATTGATCCCAGACAACACTTTTGCAGTGCCAATAAATGCACAAGACAGAGAAGTAACATCGCAAATATTCGACCACTGGTCAAATTATACCTCACTATCTTCTGCTGGCTTCAAAGTGGCGACTGAAGTTTGGCCGGAGAAATTCCTGCCGCTCTATTACTCCTTTTCCACCAACTACCAAGAAATGAAGATTCTTCAGGTTAAACACGAAGCATTCACTTGCAGAAGTGAACTGAGGCTAGTGCTTTATCGCTTGCATGTACCACCCAATGCCACAATAGAAGAAGCGTTTAAGGAAAGATGCCAGCAAGTAATGACAGCTGTGGACAGAGACGACAAAAAAGAAGCCATGTACCTTACCGAAATGATTATAAGTGATTACGGTACACATTATTCAAAATATACCGATGTTGGAACAGTTATTGCAATGGAAGATTATTTAAAACACAGCTTTTTACAAAAACATACAAGAAACAAAATCTTATCGGCATCGAAATTCACTCTTGTGGATTATATTACTGACACTGGCTTTGCTTTGGGAGATCAACAACTGCGTCTCGATTCTTCACTGGTGAGTGAATACAAAGAAGCCACATTAAAGAAAAAGATTCGGTTTTCTAGTGGACTGAATTGGGAAGAAAGTGCAATCACAGAATGCATGGTAGCAATTGATAGATCCGGCGACAATTTAGCCAGTTTGGTAACTTCTGACAACTTTCCTTCAGCGTCACCTAAAATGCTCCACACTGTAAAACAAATATTCAGCGACGTTATTCAAAATTATTACACGTAAGTTTGTCACATGTGTGGGCCAAATTGCACAATAAAAATGGTACCAAGTTCGCAATAGTCCTTTTGTAGGCCCCGTCAGTCACGGGCGTCAGAGAGTTAAGACTATCAATCCCTCGTAAATCATAACAAAATTTACATTTTCGCAGGATTCAAGGTTTCCTACCCAGGTATGGTAAACTTCTTCAGGTTCAACCTTCTCCAGAGGGGATTAGGTTTCAGCCGGAATTTAAAATGTGCGGGTGTTCGTATTTGAAAACATTCCAGGTGGGATAAAATGACTTGAGCAGAGATTCAACATGTTTATGGTTTCACTCCAAAACTCGAAGTGTTTATTTATTCCTCAGCAGAGGTATTTATATTCAAAAATCATGTGACCAGATTCGGTCAACAATACAGAAAAGTCAATCCTCTGCAGAGGTATTTATATTCAAAAATCATGTGACCAGATTCGGTCAACAATACAGAAAAGTCAATCCTCACAAGGAAGGGTATAGGTAAGAAAAAATATCATACATCAAAAAATCAAAAAATTATGATTTGTCGTCACCGCGCAGATAATGTATGCGCGGGGAGAAGTCGCTCGCACAAATCAAAACATAAATAACACGCTCGAGACAAGTTATTCATTTTCTCTTTTCTTTTATCAAATAAACACAATTTATATCTGTTTTTTTTTTCCAGACGCAATATTCATCACGGCTGCACCCTACCAAGATCGAACAATTTCGACTTTGCTGCAAATTTAGATGATGGTTCATGCAGATCTACTTTTTCTGAGTACATTTTTGGTGGGGCTTATAATACGTTTCAACGCACCCCATATACTGGTGTAGGAGACCACAAGCAAGCAAGCGAAAATCCACTTACTGGGACGCTTTCCTGTCCAACAAACTTTCAATCCCAAGTTTTTTTATCCTACCACTATTATTCCAGCAATTTTAACCATGTGCGCAATTTCGTTTCGTGTATGGCATTGGCCAATGATTCGAGTGGACCAAGTTACCTGTTTGGTGGATTGTATACGCACGATGCAGTCAATTTTCATACACAGAAGAAAAGTTGTCCACAGTTTTATACAGCTCTAGTTCTACCTGGAAATGGATGGACATTTTGCGTTAGCAGCACTGATAACGATTTAGCCAAACAATATGCTTTGCATTTTGGAGGCTTAGCGACTGTTGATACAGATTACCAATGCCCAATCGGTTATGAGAGACATTTTGCTGCACCAGTTTTCATCTCAATCGATGCAAAAGGGCACGATACAGTTAATTATGGCAAAGTATATTACTGTTTTCAAGAACAAAGTGTAAAAAATATGGGCGTTGTACCTCCGCTGATCAGATTTCCATCTGCCGCTGAAGAACAAAACATCACGGTCATATAATAATCTGTTTAAAAACTTAATTTAAATGTACTCTTGTTGTCCATCATTATACACTATGATATGTATAACTAAAAACGTGTGTAGCATTGATATGTCAGAATAATTTTGTTTTGAAAACTCGTAAAAATGCTTTGAAAAACTACATAATCAAATGGCTCGTATGCGTCCATGCGATGTACAATTTTGAACATGTGATCGATATTATTAACATATGTAATGTTTATAACTCTAAATAATCTAGAAATTACCACTTCTTGTTCTAAACGAATAATTTTTAATAAATCTCACCAAGAAATCAGAAATAAAAACTTATTCCTCCAGAAGAGCAACAACTGAATTCTATTCTTCTTCTTGGGACAAGTGAAACACGAAGTCTTTACTTGCAGTTAGGTTATCGCCAAGCATCCAAACTGTCTCTCATTATTTCTTGCTATAATATAACGTGGGACCACTTTATCTGTTTGCATCCAAAACTCTCCCAAAATGCAAAAAATGGTTTTAAACTACCACAAAGTCCAAAACGATGGTCAAGCTCAAGGAACAAGGCAACAGGGTTGAAATTACAAACACTTTTGATTTTATTCTCTAGAAACCCCTCCAAACAATACAAAATGTTAAGATTAGACAAACCTCTCTAATTCGTTAAACACCAAAAATTGTTATAGCTGTCATAAATGGAGGTGAGGGTTAACCCACAGCTGCATGAGGGGACATTAACCTAAAGTAAGTGAACAATGGTTTTTCCAATATGGATCAAATTCCCAACGACCCCCAATCCTATCTTTTTTTCAAATATCAAATTCTAAAGCAATATCCTGTGATATACATAGAGCAACATGTGAAAATTCTAAATTCCACAAAACAAAAAATGCAAAATGAACCACTCCTTTTCTCTTTTTGGAAACTGTCTAGTTTTCACACTCCTCGAGTACACTAAATGACTTATCACACAAATGCAATAACAGGTGCCAGAAGTTAAGATTTTGAAATACGCTGATGAGGCATGTATATCGATTACCAAGCAAAGAAAAATGCCAGGTGGTAATCATTTGATAGATAAACTGTAATTAGAATTGCAATTTCATCAATTATCTGCGAATATATCCAAGCTTTGTGTTCACTTTTAGCGTGTTCGACACACTCAAAACATGTTTTCCGCTAACAACTTGTACTTTTGCGTTATATTATTAATTTCTATCATCAGTAACGCTAAATTAGACCCTTGTCCAGACGTTGAGAAGTTGAAAATTGTGCCCGGTATTGGATGGGATGCACTCATCGACAATGAAACGAAGAAATTGATAAAATTCAGCTACGACCAATGTCAATTAACGAGCAATGGAAAATTTATCATTCCAGACAACACAGTTTCTGTTCCACTAGAAATCCAGACAAAGCATGTCGAAGCGGAGATATTTGAACACTGGTCGGATTACACTGCACTTTCATCCGCTGGTTTCAGAGTCGCGACTGACGTTTGGCCGGAGCAATTCCTGCCGCTCTATTATTCGTTTTCTGACGAATACCAAGAAATGAAAAATATCCAAGTTAAAAACAAAACCTTCACTTGCAGAAGTCAGATTAGACAATTAATTTATCGCATAAATTTGACATCAAACGCTCCAATTGTAGAAGCTGTTAAAGAAAGATTTCAGCAAGTAATTGGAGCTCTCGCCGAAAACAACAGCAATAAAGCCAGACAACTTACCCAGATAATAATAAGAGATTACGGGACTCATTACACCAAAAGTGTTGATGTCGGAATGATTTTTGCCATGGAACATCATTTAAAAGATGTTTTTTTTTTTAAACACGCCAATAACAAAAGTAAAATTTTATTGGCATCGAAATTATCTCTTCTCGCGTATATTGACGACACTGGCTTTTCTTTGGCCGACAATCAAGAACACGTTGATTCTGCATTGTTGAATGAATATATAGAAGCCACATTGAAGAAAAAAATTCGGTTTTCTAGTGGAGTGAATTGGGAAGGTGGTGCAAACTCTGAATTTCTGGTAGCAATTGATAGATCCGGCGACGTGTTGACCAGTTTGGTAACTTCTGCCAATTTTCCTGAAGTGTCGCCTGCAATGCTCAACAATGCGAGACAAATGTTTAGTGACGTTATTCGAAATTATTACACGTAAGTCGTTTCTTTTCTCGAATTGGTGACACTTCACCACGCAACAGTTAATAGCGAACAGTTCACCACACGGACATTTCACAGCGCGCCAACTCAACGCATGCCCAGTTCATCGCACTAAACCGCACGCCACGTTGTACCATGTTAAAAATCTGTGTACCATGTTAAAAGTTTGTACTTTTATTGCATTTAATTGTAACTAATGATATGATAAGTGGGCAATTGATTTAAAAAAATTAATTGCAACGAACTAAGAGCGTGATGAATTGGGCAAGCAATGAACGCTTTCCTAAAGAAAAAAAACCAAAAAAAACAACATAATTTGTGATGAAAAAGGCGCACAATGAGTTGGTGCGCGGTGAACTGTCAGTGCTGTGAACTGGCTGTGCGATTATTTGGCGCGCGATTATTTGGTGCGCGATTAAATGTCCATGCGATAGACAGTTTCTGCGGTGATTAGGTGCAAGGTGAACAGTCTGCTATTAAGTGTCGTGCAGTGTCATACCCTTTTCTCTACTTTTTGATTGAATAAAAAATAACCTGTATCTGTTTTCCAGCCAGAATATTCATCGTGGCTGCACTCTGCCAAGTTCGAACAATTTCGACTTTGCTGCGAATTTAGACGATGGTTCCTGCAATTCTACCTCTTCCGATTACATCTTCGGTGGAGGTTTCGTTACGTTTAAACGCAACCCACCTAAGGCAGGAGACTACCAAAAGCAAAAAGTAAATCCACTTACAGGAACGTTTTCCTGCCCAAGAAATTTTCAATCACAACTCTTTTATTCTTACTACGCTTGCCTTGTAAATGAGAACTACGTGTGGAACTTGTTTTCATGTACGGCAATGGGAAATTATTCAGTTGGACCTAGTTATCTATTTGGTGGATATTATTCATACACTGACAACAACATTCAAACAAACAACAAAAGTTGTCCGCAATTTTATACAGATCTGGATCTAAATCTAGGTGGAAGGACACTTTGCTATAGTGATAACGAATTAGCAAAACAATACGCCTTGCCTTTTGGAGGTTTTGCCACTGTTGACACAGATTACCAATGCCCAAACAATTATAAGAAACATTTTGCTTCACCAGTTGGCATCGCAATTAGTGCATTAGGGCACGATATAGTTAATCATGGTAAAATCTATTATTGTCTGAAAGAACAACGAGTAAAAAATATGGATGTTGTTCCTTCGCTTATCCGATTTCCATTTGAATGACTAGACCATTTGAATGGCTAGACCATTTGAATGACTAGAATGCCTTATGGTTTGAAAAACTATATTTTAAATGTCCTCTTTTTTGTCCAAAATACATTATACTATGTAACTACAAAGATGTGTACCATTAAATATTGCATTTTCTTATCCTAACAATCAGAAATATTCACAAATACCAGAAGATCTACAAACAATGTAAAGTTTCGAGCAATGAAAAATTCTGATTTAATATCCAGTTTGGTAACTTCATCCAACCTTTCATAGCCTCGAGTTTGTTGTGACCAGAATTACACACATTTAGCAACATCATTCCAGTATGTCTTTGGTGAAGTTTGGGTGCAGTAATGTCTGGCATGCTACTGATACCTCCGACACCAGTGCCGTCTTTGAACGTGCACAATCTCGATGATGTGCTGGCATCCACACTGACCGCATGGTGTATCAGTGGGTACAAGCAGGTATCTACCAGGCGATGCAGCAATTCAAAAATAAATAGTCCTAATCTTACTGAATCATCTAATTTTTAAAGTTAAAATTTTATTGATCTAATAAATTAAGTAAATTTGATCCTGTTATTTGATGGAAAGTCAGAAATTTCACATTATTTTTAAAGATTTTTGAAAGTTTATAATCGACAACATTGGGAATACTGGAAGTCGATCGGGAACGCATCCGGGTTTTCCAAAAACCGAGTTTGAACGAATACCATACATTCCCAGAAATCAGAAGTATATAAACGGATGATCACACCATCCTCGACTGTTCTGGTAACAGCGTGCGAATAAAAGTTATCACTAGCTATCAAGTTTTCCGCATACCGTATTTTTTCGATTAAAGGCCGCGGCTTATATTTGCAAATGCAATTTTTTGCTACGACCTATAATCGAGGGCGACTTTTATTCGAGGGCGACTTTAATTAAGAACGTCGAATTCCACATAATATTTCGTCGTGTAAACGTTCTCATTTACGTCATGACGACGTTTTGTTTGAATGTCGTCACGACTTAGTGTTAGGTGTTACGTCCTAATAACGTCTTCTAACATTAGAAAAACCACTTTTAGGCAGAAAACCTGCAAGTTCAACTGCAAAATACAAACACAAATTGCCCTCGAACATTAGCCGCGGCTTGTAATCGAGGGCGACTTGTAATCAAGGGCAGCTTTAAATCGAAGAAATATGGTATCTATTCGATTTCCGTGTTTTCACACAACCCACAACACTCGAATTGTGATAATCATTTGACCGTTGAACCCGAGCAAAAGACATCGTTTGGACTCATTATGAGTGAATAGCGTCTTGATTTTTAAAGACTTTTTAGTTTATAATTTATTTCTATAGAATTCTTTTTTCTTCAACCCACTCACGCATATGAACTGCAACTGCTGTTGTAGACAAGTTGCTATTCCGAAGTCTCGAGTTTGTTGCTGACCAGAGTGACACAAACATTTAGCGGCATCATTCCAGATTATTACTTTTTCATTTATTTTACACACATAAACAATCAAATAAACTTAACTTTGCACCGTATGTTTTCAACCTACAATCCACATTCTTTGAATCTTTTTAAACAAAAACAAACGCAACAAAAATCTTCCAGCAGGGACATTATTTGTCTGTAACAAACCCTCAACCTCAACTTTCGCCCTGTGTCTCAACCAACTTGTAGCAAAATTTCTCATCTGTTTTATCTTCTGAGATTTGCATAAATTCAGGGTTCAGTTGCAAATCAAATCAGTGACAAACACTGAATTAAAAAAAATTTCAATTAGTTTGTTTGCAAGTTTTTAGCTGATATTTTGGTGCCGTATGTACCGCGAAAAGAAAGTAATCGCGAATTTTAAAACCGCGAATTTTAGCTACTGCGAAAAGAAGTAATCGCAAACATTAAAATCGCAAATTTTAATACCACAAATTTTTAAAAAAAAAATTTTTTTATTTTTTTTTTTAGGCCGTTCGGCCACAAAATAGTGGCATCCGGCTACTTATTTGGCCGTTCGGCCAGGATATAGTGGCGTCCGGCCACTTGTTCGGCCGTTCGGCCATGAAATAATGGCGTCCGGCCAATTGTTCGGCCGTTCGGCCACAAAATAGTGGCGTTCGGCCACAAAATAGTGGCGTTCGGCCACAAAATAGTGGCGTTCGGCCACAAAACAGTGGCGTCCGGCCAATTGTTCGACCGTTCGACCGTTAGATTTGAGATCAAAAACGTGCAAAAAGTGTTCATTTTAAATCAAAAACGTGCAGAAATTGTTCATTTTAGATTAAAAAGTGCACAAATTGATATTTTAGATCAAACAGTGCAGAAATTGTTCATTTTAGATCAAAAACGTGTAAAAATTGTTCGTTTTTATTCAAAAACTCCACGTGTGTTTTCCCCAACCAACGTCGAGCAATTTCAACTCCAGTTACATCTTTGGCGGCGCTTGCATTACGTTTAAACGCACTCCATTTGCTAAAGACAAGAACTGCAGCGCACAGAATCCAATTACAGACTCGTTTTCTTGTCCAAAACACTTTCAATCCCAAGTGTATAGCATTAAAAATTGTCTATCATATTAGAGAATAAATGTGTTGAAAAAAACTATATAATCAACTGTAGGTTCAAATCAAATGACATCAAATGACTGAAATGCAAATGCAATATTTAATTTTAAAACTAAACCAATTAAAATTGCCTAAATTATAAGGTTCCTTCAATCATTAACAAGCAAATAATGTACGATTAATACTTCACTTAGTTAAAACCAAAAAATAATTTCTCGTTCACCCAACCAAAAACTCCATTAGACATAAAACTGACAAATAACGACATCAAAATGAATCTAAATTAAAGCTTAAAACTCCACACATTTAAATTTCAAAAAAAAAACTTTAAAAAAAAAAATTTAATTTACTATAGAATTAAGCTCATTTCCTGTGTAAACAACCCTTTGTGGCCTAGCTTTTATTATTATTATTATTATTATTACTAAAACTTGTCATACACTCACGACCCCAAAGGGAGAACGCTTGTCCAGGGTATTAGGCCATCTAACTACAGCGTCCTGTTGCAGACAGCTTTTTGATGCACTAAGCCTTGCAACTGGGAAAACCGCAAAAACGAAGTTATAGATGGTTCCAGCAGATGAACCCGTCTTAAATCTGACAAAAAGACGAGGTCAGTCCAAAATGGGATCAGGTGATCAGCCACCTAGGCCTTCTTCCAATCACGTTATAAGTGGTTAAAACCCTGATTCCGCACCGCATTAATGGAACCCATCTCATTCCCTTCAAACCATTTTACAAATTGCCCAGCCAAACCCACCCCCGTTGCCCGACATTTCATTTCCCGACACCCATAACCCTCAATCGAGCCCGCAAAATAATAACTCACCAATTACCTCATTTGCTTTTATTCACCTCATTTTCCAACTGTGTGCCTCGAAAACGGCATTTCTTAATCAAATTAATTACACGGCTCATCTAGCCGCCATCTGGCGCTCAAATACAAAAGATCCACCCCCGGCCTAGTAGAAAACTTTTTTTACTCGCCAATTTTTTTTTTTTTTAAAACACTAAGCCGATTACGTCACGAGAGCCTATCAAGATTACATTTGGTGGGGAGAGAATAATGAAGCTTAACGAAATGTCTCGGGCGAGCAGGGCCTATTATGAATTGGCATCTCAAAGCCAACGCCCAACTTCTTAATTAAAGGAAATGAAAAGATCCACCCACACCCCCGTGTTCGCAACCTCCTCGTCGCCAACCTGTGAAAACAGCGACTTCTTTTTCATTCCTAAACTCCGCTTCAGCACGAGACCGTTTTTAATTGAAATTGCAATTGCGCACGTCAAACACGCGCATGCGTGAGTCGAATAAGAAAAAGAAAAAGGAAAAGAAAAAAAAAAAAAAAATTGCTAGTGGCACCATTAAAACGTGAAGAGTTCCTTGTACCTAGGTAAAAGACGCAGGTGTGACAAAACGCGCTTTTACTGTCTCCAAAAGCCCCATTTCTAAAGGGGTAGAAGCAATTCGTTTTGATGATAAGTGCGACTGAATTATTGATCTGCTTTCCACTTCACGGCTGACAGAATTCTTAGTGCCCACGTCACTTTCAACGTGCCAATAAAATTAATAAAAGAATGGAAAAATTTTTTTTTTTTTTTAAACTCTCCCAGTCGAGTTCTTTCAACTACATCACTAAAAACAGCACTAACGGATTGATCGATTGACGATAATTATAATCCAAACAAACTTACCTTGTTTTCAAAAGATGACATCTACATAGAGACCGGAACATCCTGCAAAAGAAACGCGAATGATTTAATACAGCGAAATCGCACCTTTAAAGCGAAATTCCCATTCAGGTGATTAATTTTCAAAATTCGTTATAAAAAGGGCGTGTTAGAGAGTTCTTAAAAACTTGTTCTTTATAACGAATAATTCGTAATGTCAAAATTCGTTATATCGAAATTTTTTAACATGCTGTTCTACGAAAAACCAACCGAGTAATCTAAAAAAAATTCGTTATAACAAAAATTCGTTGTATCGCGGTTCGTTATAACGAGGTTCAACTGTATTGCCAACAGGTTGTTTATTGGCTTCTGTCTAAATTTGAAGTGTTCGGTAACTAGAAGTCTCCTGAAATGCATCCACAAAGCACGGGGATCTTTTAGCAGACACAAGATGTAAATAGAGGTCTTTGACTGCAGTTAAGTGGCACCTTCACTAATGGCTTGTTAACATGACTTGACATAAGTAAAACCCTCGTGGTTGCAACATCAGTCAGATGTTATCAGAAACACCGTCCTCAAGTTTGCGCTGATAACGCGACACTAAAAACCAGCGGTTAGTAAATAAACACACTCAGCTTTAAATCATTAGGTGCATTCAAAGTTAAAGTCATAAACTGTTTGATTTCTTTGTTTATGCAAATGTTTTGTACTAAAATTTCAATCTAAAGCTTAAGACACACAACGATATTCCGTGCACGAAATGACAGAAATGATGAGAAGTTTTGGACGATGTGGTATACATTCTTGTTGTGCGTGCACGGAAACATTCTTGAAATTACTACTAAAATGCGACATGTTAGAGATACGCCAAAATAAAGGTTTTTAAGACCCAAAACGTTTTCGACCATTGCTAGTCTTCCTCAGCCGAAATTTTATTCTTTCTGGTTGTAATGGTGCACAGACAAATTCAACGCACTCAGTAGGCATTGCGATTTTCTGATCAATTGTTATCTGTCATGATTTTACCGTTCAAAGAATGTGTGTACCGTATTTCTTCGAATAAAAGCCGCAGTTCTTATTTAAGACTTGCTGTTATCGGCCGTAAAATAATCGAACGTATAACTAATGGACCAAACACACTATTCGTTCTACGTTGTGTAGCAATCCCAAACTTCGCGCTTGCGAAGGAAACACAATGCTGTGGGCTTGGTCTATGTCTGACTAACTCCCACAATCCTTTGCATGATCCTTGTAAGAATGAACGAACCAATAAATTGAATTATCCCGCTCACTCGCGACCCTCGCTGAAATCCTTTTTTTTCCGGCCCCGTATCGCATTCCGGCACCCCGCGTTTCTTGATCTGGTTCAAGGTTCGTCCAAAACCTCTCTTTAAACCTGCAGCCACCTTAAATCCCGGCCTGGAGTGTAGAGATCACACAATTGAGAGTGAATTTCGTTGTTTCCATATGGTTTCTCGCCGATCAATCCTCTAACAATGATTTCATCAGGAGTGAACAAATTTGGCAACTGGTTGACATAAAAAAATGAGATATAAAACTAAACCAACGCCGGAAACACTCAACTCCAATAACTTCAATAAAACTGTAAAATTGCAGTCAACCTCAAATTATAGCCGCGGCTATTATTCGAGGGCAACGGATAAACACAAGTGGACACAGATGAAATCATTCCGTTTGTTGTGTGAAAACCTGAACAAAAAAATTAAAGAAATATTTGGCGCCTGAAGTGTTGTGCACTAAACTTAAAATCCAATAATTCACTTCTATTGTAGATGTCTTTTCCTCTTCAAAACTGCAGCCAAGATCGACAAAAGTCAGAAAAGACAATATTCTCCCAATGCTTAAATGAGCACAAGCCACTACACAGTCCAAGCCACACTTCGAACCTTTACAGTCTATTTTTGTTTCATTCTGGATCCACCAATTTTTTTTTTATCAAGGCCCGCTCTAGGTGTCCCTGACTGCAGTTTATTGGGAGTGACTAATTAAGAAGATCCCACTTGATTCTTTATCCAGTTTAACCTCCGATAGGAAAAGATTTATCTGTTAAATCGACATGCTGTTTCTTTCTACAGACATATCTCCATTATCTCTAATTTACCAAACGTGTTATTTAATTCTCTAAGAGCATTAAGCATGAAGCTAATGAATAAATTGCAGAAATTGGCCAGTTATTGGTCCAGTAACTTCTCACACTCATTAAATTTAATTATCACAGGGAAACGAATCAAGAAACTGTAGCTCGCAATATGATTTATGCTGCTAGATTTTGAAATAAGTGTTTTCATTCGTAATTCATGATTAGAAAAGCAAACTAAATTTAAAGATCAACACATCGCTATCCATCAAAGCTATGGACCTAAGATGAATGACAATGGGCAGGACCAGCTCCAGATCTCTATCAGCACCCCATCCAACTTCAGACGTTTACCGTATTACCCCGCTTTTTCTTCGATTTAAAGTCGCCCTAGATTACAAGTCGCAACAAAAAATCAACATTTTGAATACAAGTCCTCGTCGAATATAAGCCACGACTACCGTAATATTTTTAAAAAAAATTGCATTCGTATTTTGCAGTTGAACTTGCAGAATTTTCTGACTAAAAATTATATTTTCTAATGTTAGAGGACGTAGTTAAGACGTAACAAGTAACATTGCATCGTGTAAACATTTTTCTTTACGACGTTTTTGGACAATCAAGCAAAACGTCATCATAACATAAAAAGAAACGTTTACACGACATACTGTTGTAGAATTGAACGTCGACAATTAAAGTCGCCCTCGATTATAGCATGAACCAAGGATAACATGAACACGTCTCCATGTGTTACTTCCTATGGATAAGTGGTTCTGTGCTCTGATTCGCTGAAGGCAGTCACATATGTCACACCATTGCATCGTGGGTTTTCCTCAGTAACAACAAATAAACTGTTACAGCCTAAAAGTATTTGTTTCTGGTCTAAAAGTATTTGTTTTTGGTCTAAAATATTCGTTTTTGGTCTAAAATATTCGTTTTTGGTCTAAAAATATTC
>JAQFXT010001851.1:0-14869 GCA_034683725.1 Strigamia crassipes
ATTTAGATATTTATTTTAGTCAATTTAGATATTTATTTTAGTCAATTTAGATATTTATTTTAGTCAATTTAGATATTTATTTTAGTCAATTTAGATATTGAATTCAGTTGTTTTGGTCAATTTAAATTTGCGTTGTAGAGGATACGACGTTCAATTAGCATATCGTGCTGTAGCATTTACCTTTGATTTATTGTTTGTAGTTAAAAGCGCCATTAATGTCATTAAAATCACTATTTATGGCGTCGAAATGCCATTGGGACAAAACACCGGTATTGGATTTTGCACGCGGGAATTGTCGTAAGTTCTAAGTAAAGCGAAACCCGTGAGGGCAAACACCCCATCATTGGTCCCAGAAACCCATTTCCTCCGTATTGTGTGACCACCTGTTTAACACACCAACTATTTTGATAAAAGAGTGTCGGGACATTGTATATTGAGTTAACGCTTGACGCGCAATGCCTCGCGCTGGATTCTGAGCACGCCTTAACATTTTCTTATTTGACGCCACCTGTTTCACCCTAAAATAGGGCTCTGCAGTTGCCTAGCACTCCAGACACTAGATGTGCCTTTGATTTACACTGCGCTTCGAATTCGTACATCCAAACCTGGCACGCTTCGTAATGGTGCGATGCATTCCCATAAATCCAACGCACAGCCTACCCATCTTCCTTCTCTCGCACCTTGGGTTTTGCATGGGCGAAGGCGAGGGCGAGGGCGAGGGCGAGGGCGAGCGAATGGGGTGGATAAAAAGAGAGAGATGCGGGGGCAGGCACTCATCGGCTCGCAATTACGCTTTGCAGCGCATTCCATTACAATCTGGGTCCCTTAGGAGGGGGCTTTAGGCAAGTGGGATACGGGGGACGCCGACCCCGATAGTGTGAGTCAGCTTAGGGATGGTATATTGAGGGCTCTCGTTCGGATTTGATTGATTGCGCCACTAGAATTCCTTGAAAGACGATTCTGAATTAATCATTACAGGCTGCAGCCATTTCTCTCTCTCTCTCTCTCTCGCTCTCCCTTCTTTGGCCCGCTTTTGCAGCTTGGCTGGAGATTAGTACGAAGGTAGTCCTGTTTTGAAGGGTTTTTACTCCACCTGATATGTTATTGGGAGTGCGCGAGGACAATTGACAGTGACAGGACCACCGAACCAGATCAATTATTCGCCTGGGCTGAGTTGCACGATGCGTGCGATGGGGAAAAAAATTGTCTCTCCACGCGGACGTGTCATTCATCAAGTTAGGTGGTGATTGTATCGTGTTTGGAATTCTTGAAAGGGCTATTGGAATTGGGGACGCGAAAGTTTAATTTTTGTGTCAAAACGTTTTCGAGCATTATCGATTGTTGTGTCAGTGGGCCACTGGGGCTCCGGTGAAATTTTTATGCGTGGAAAGGGCTAGACGGCCAAAAAGGTTTGAGAGTTATAACCGTTGGGGTAGATGCAAAGAACCGAGCTTGTGGGGCCCGCACAATAGTGAGGATCACCTCCATTTAGCGGGCCCCTGAGCGCACGAAAACTTCAGAAACAGAGCAGAACGGAATAAAATGGAACGAAATGGAGCAGAGTGGAACAAAATGGAACAAAATGGAACCGTATTTGGCCACATTTTGTTCCGAGCACTGGATTCAGACAGACATCTTGTTATTCCGTTAGTATTGTGCCCGAAATGTTATTGGTCGACGTCCAGTGGGTCATGCGTGGCTGTTGTCGACGAAGGGGTTTTGCTGCAGCACGAGGGAATTAAGTAAAGCCGGTGGTGAAGAGACACAAACAAGTTCTAGCCTAATGGTCCCATGATCCGTCGCGTTTAGCCCATAAGCCTTTGGTTATTCGGTGCTTTGTCTTCGTTTATTATATATCCTTATTTGCTTGTCAAATGACGAGTGGTTTCTAGATAAGGTTGCCACTGTTTTATCTCCCCCTTGAGAAATTTATTTTGTTCCCCTTTTCGCCGAATAAAGATGGGTGATGAAAGGATTGCACGGGGTGTGGTCTAACGTCATGAATCAGGGTTGTTTGAGCAAAATGTTGACAGAAATGCAGAGCAGTGTGAAATGGACTGTCTTTGGTGCTGAGTTAGGCCTAATGGGAATGCATGTCAGCTTTATGATTGAAATTTGTGGGCGCAGGGAAAAATGCGCCGAGTAACTGTTAATGGAGTGGGAAATTGAGTAGGAATGAAATATTTTTTTAAAAAAAGTAAATAAAAAATATTTTAAAAATTTGGATCGGTGTTAGTTATTGATTTTGTTTTCTATATTTTATGGTGTTAGTTATTGATTTTGTTTATTTATTTATTTGATTTTTACTAGTGATGTAATGATGGCGTCATCTTTACTTTATTATTCATATTTGATGCCCCAGAACGAGGCCCCGCAGTTTAAAATTTCTAAGAAAATTTAATAATATAATTGTTTTGCAAATATTTTGGGGCCCCGCGCTCAGGGGGTCTTCCGCAATTTAAAATTTCTATGAAATTTGGATAATAGAATTTTTTTTCGATAAAAAAAATATTTTTTTTGAAAATATTTTGGGGCCTGCACTTTGAAATTTTAATAACAGAAATTTTTTCGATAAAAAAAATTCTTTTTTGCAAATACTTTGGGGCCCCGCGCTTTCAAAATTCTAAAAAAAAATTGATAATATAATTTTTTTTACGATAAAAAAAATTTTTTTTTACAAATGTTTTGGGACTCCGCGCTCAGAGGGGGCTCGCACTCAGTGAGGCCTCGCACTTCCAAATTTCCAAGAAAATTTCTAAGAAAATTTAATAATATGAATTTTTTTTGATAAAAAATATTTTGGAGCACCACTAACAATTTTTTGTCGAGGCCCCGCATCGTGACGTATCAATCTAATTAATTGATAAATATAGAATTGATTAGGGGAAAATCCTTATTACTCATTAATAATAACGAGCAAAACAATCCGATAATCTTTCCAATTTCCAATAAAATTGATTTTCTCTTTCTCCTTCCTCCTTTTATTTAAAAAAAAGAAAAAGAAAAGAAAAAACAAATTAAAGTGAATTTTTATTGATGTAGCAATGAGGATGTTGACATGATTGAGTTTGGGTTTGTCGAGGTAAAAGCGGAGTCGACCCTGGAAATGGCCGACTGAGTTTTTTTCAAGTGCCACCGGCTTATCGCGCATGTGGGGCCAGGAAATGAGAGTTGCAGGGGAGGGATTTAGACACTCGACCAGTGAGTTGACTGGATAGGGGAAGAAAGTATAACTAGGCGTTTCCTTTTCCCCGATACTGACTCCATTTTATATTCCTTTTCACTCGAATCCCGAGCGATGAAACACTGCAACCGCTTTGCGCCTTGTTTACTCCGTTTTGCGCATCGTAAAATGCCGGCCGCATGAATAATAGAAAAGAAAAAAAAATACCAGTCGATGAATAATTAATATTGCGTCATTTTTCTTCCCATTCTGTGACAGCTGGAGATGGAAAGTTTAATAATAATGCTGCCAAGTTAATACGGGCATTTTGTTGATGCAATTAGTGTAAGTGATGGATCGACTAATCAAATTAGGGAATTTCGGGTGAATTTTGATGGAGTTGAGGTCGAAAAATGGCGGGTTGGGTGCGAATTTAAGCAAATTTGGGTTTGCGACGGAGATGTATTAAAAGAATGGATTTTTTTTTTTTTTTTTTTTAATATTTTATTTCATTTTATTTTTTTTTTGGGGGTTTTTTCCCCCTTGATTTATTATTCACTACTGAAATGGAACGAGTGAATTTAATGTCATTCAAAGTCGTTCTGGGGACGGCAAAACGAGTTGTTTTTCTGGCACTGCACTGAACATTGATTGGAGTGTTTCTATGGCGGACCCATTTGTTGCAAGTTGATGGCCTTCTAATACCTTTATATATATTTTTCGCGTTTTTTTAAAAATTGGTTACACTCAATAGGAGCGTGCAATAAAGGCATTTCGACTGAGGGAAAAATTGAAGGTCAAGTGCAGCGAGTGTTTGCGTGCCCTAATTTCCGTTAAGTTTGTTTTAAGGCCGTTAGCATGCCAAAATGTGAAAAAATGACAAAAAGGCCCTGGAAAAATGCAAAAGAAAGTAACAAGTGTCCAGAAATGCAAAAAAAAACGTCAAAAAAGCCCGGAAAAAATTTTAAAAACCGTCAAAAGGGCCAGGAAATACAAAAAAAAATGTCAAGAGGGCCCAGAAATACTAAGAAACGTTAAAAGGGCTCGAAATTTTTTTTTAAAAACGTCAAAAGGGCACGGAAATACAAAAAAAAACGTCAAAATGGTCTAGAAATACAAAAAACTCAAAAGGGCCCCAGAAATATATTTTTTTTAAACGTCAAAAGGGCCAGAAATGCAAAATAAAATTTTTAAAAGGGCCCAGAAATACGAAAAACCGTCAAAATGGCTTGGAAAAATTCAGAAAAATCGTCAAAAGAGCTTGGAAAATTCAAAGAAAAATTATTTTTGTATATAGGGGGCGCTGAGGGGTCTGAAATAACGATTGGGTGATCTCTGACTTGTTTTGGTGTGGGTGGATTAATGAATGGGGTTAATTAGGATTCTTTCTCCCCCTCGCCCCACCTTGGCAGTCATTTTGATTTGAAAGCGGCCCGGTTATGTCGTCGACCACGATCGATTGTCGGTGGACTTTTCATTTGGTGATTGAGTCGAGATTGTCCCCTCAACGACCATCTGATGAAGGAGGCCAGCAAAGAGATGAAAGTGGCCTCTTTTGATAGTCGGGCTCCCCTTCGCCCACCCCTCTATTGGTTGTATAAATCCCCTGGTCGTAGATTCAACTTTATCCCTGTTTTGGCTTTGGTTAAATGTTGGTGTATAGGTCGAAGCCAATTGCTAACTTTGGTCTTTTATTGCCAGGTACGATGGAGAAATTCATTTCCTGACAGGTCCCCTGTGGTCCCCCCTGTGATATGGAACACTGGCTTTTTCCTCATAGCTCACGAGTAATGCGGGAAGCATTTCGGGAGGGGATTCTTTTGTTGGTGCGTGGATGGGGAAATTTTGAAATTTCGCTTGGTAAACAAATAAATAGCTGCAGAAAGCAGTATTTAGGCTGATTTCGAGGTGTTTTAGGAAGTTTTAGGGTGATTTCAGTTGGTTTTAACTGTTTTTGTTTGTTTTCAAGGTATTATATGCAATTTTAATGCAATTTTAAAGTGTTTTTGACAGTTTAAGGTGTTTTCAATGTGTTTTCGACAGTTTTAAGGTGATTTCAATGTTTTTTCGACAGTTTTAATGTGATTTCAATGTGTTTTAGGCTGTTTTAGGCTGATTTCAAGGTATTTTAGGCAGTTTTAGGCTGATTTCAAGGTGTTTTAGGTATTTTTAGGTTAATTTCAAGGTGTTTTAGACAGTTTTGTTTGATTTGAAGGAAGTTTGGCTGTAATTAAGGCAGAATTAAGGTCATGTTAGCAGTTTATTTTATTTATTTTGTGCGTTTGTTGGTTACGTTAAAGCAATTTAAACTGCTTATTGTGTTTATTTTTAAGCACTGCTATGCTTGATTAGCTGCAATCGCAATTGAGCACACACTCACACACACTCTGGGTGTAAACAAGACGACATTGGTGGGTTGTAAACTGTTGTCCTGATTTGTGTACAATTGCTGGCTGATTACTTAGTATTGACTTTCAAACGAACTTGACACGCGTCTTTATATTTATTTGCTTGTTTACACGAAAAAAGATGAGAAAAATATATCTATGCAAACTTCCACGATTTTTTTTCTTGCTTACTTTAGCCACAATGTTACAAAAAGAAGGCTCAGAGGTGAAACGGAGTAAAACTCTCGTAAAATCTCGTAACGACGAAAATGGTCCATTCGACAGCCATTAGGTCTGGGGCTTTGGGCTGCAATCGAATTGCAGCTAAAACTTCTCCACTTGGAATGATAAAAAAATATATACACATTTATTTCCAAGATGGCAGCTTGGAAAAATGTAAATATCTCTTCCCCTGCCACTCCCACGCCGCCATCTTAGTTTAATGGGTGTTTACGCAGAGGGGATCGAGATGCGCCATTCATTCATTTGAAAAGCCATAACTCGACATGAAATATTCATTAAATAGACAGCCGCGTAGGCTTAACCACCAATTTTATTCCTTTTTTTCAAGGATTTGATATGTTTGATGAAGTGTTTTTGCATAAATAAATTTGATTCGAGTGTTCGTTTCTCCCCGTAATCCTTCTGTGATCCCAGCCCATCAGAAACAGCTGTGAGAATGTATACGGGGAAGTGAACTTGACTGCACTGCACTGCACTGCACTGCATTGCATTTGTGCATTTCACTATCTGCTGCTTCGTTTCGGATGTTGAAAACAGACGGCTTGGCGCTGCTCCAACTTCCCAGGTCCCACGACCTTGCGAAATTGCAACATGGCGGGCGACCGGTCTAAATGTGTCTAAAAATCGCATTTGTTTCGTTGGTAGTATTTATTCAAGGGGATGGTTTAATTGAACAAATCCCTCGTGACCACGTGGTCGTGGAACGTCGTGTCCATTTATTATTCATCGTTTTAATACCCGTGTCAATGTGTGGTGACCCGAGCGAAAGCGGGCGAAAGCGGGCGAAAGCTACCGACCTCATTTAACAACGCGAAATGATGCAAAATACACTTTCCGGCATTGTTTTCACAAATTGGGGAATTATCGATCCGACGAATCGTGAGAAAAGCGTTTGTTAATCGATTATTAGTTCTGTCAATAACTTGTCAGGGCCATGAGTAATGGCCAATGGTGAAATCAGCGCATCTAAAAAAAAAAAAAATTTTTTTTTAGTGAAATTATATTGACATTAGTGTAGGAGTTGGTAGTCAAACATCGAATGGGAGTACCGGGAGCTTCGTTCTCATCCGTCACTTCGAATCGAGCCGGCAAATTACACGCAGTCAGAAAGATTAAAAGATGGATATTTTAAATTGTAGCAAAATAAAGCAAAATATTAATTGTACGAATAACAAATAAATAAATAACATCATTTATTCGTTGATGTTATACAATCGGCGTAGAAAGATATTTTAAACGGAAAGTTAAACGGTAACGCGGAGAGTACGGAGCTCCTATATTGACATTCGCCATCTTCGGTTTAACAAGATTTAATAACATTTGTATTCAAACTGGCAAATGCGAGCCCTCGCGGTCTTGTGGGGGTCGTCGAGTGACTCGAGTCGAATCGGAAGCGAACGTGTCCGAGTCGTGCTCCGAGTTTCCCCTTCCCTTCCCTCGAACGGGGAGTTTAAAGGGTGAAGTTGAGTTAATCTGGTGATGAATAGCTCCGTGTCGAGTATCCGACGATCCCGGCCATTGGATTAACATTATGACTGGCGAGAGCACGCAGCCGAGCAGCGACGCTTGTTTCATTTTCAATTCGCGGTGCTGATGTGGCCGACTGGCCGTGCGGTCAATCAATCGTGCTAATCCAGTATTTTATCATTTTCGAGGTGGGATTAAGGTGGTAAACAAGTGTGTACAGGTCGTTGGAATTAATGGCGACGCGTGGCGTGGGGAAAGCGAAAAGGGAAAGGGAAAGAGAAAGGGACAGGAAGGTGCTAGAGCGCTCTTAATACGCTTATGGCCATTCGTGTGAAATTAGTTCATTTATCTCGTATGTGCTGTGCGACTGGGCTTCGATCAGGGTCTGCGTAGTAGAATTTATGTTGTTATTAAAAGCTTGCTGGGATTGTAAATGATGCGTGCTGCGTACGCTCGGGCTGGGTTTGATTAGGGTTATTATTGCGTTAACAAGGGAGCCATCTGCTGGCCGTGTTTTTATTTCTATTTTGTCCGCATTTTGATGATGATTTTTCAAAAATTCAAAATGTCATCTTGGTAGTTTGGCCTTTGCGGTTGTCATGACAACAACTGCGGCGCTCAATAAAGTTGAGTTTGTGATGAGGGAATTAAATTATTTATTGGGAGTGAATTTTTTTGGGGGTTTGTATGGGAATGGTCGAGGCAAATGATGCGGTCATCGCATGGCGTTGATTGATTTTTTTTTTTTTTTTTTGGTTTAATTCGGTGCGTTACACTTACAGGAAATAAAAGTCGGGAGTTTTAATTATTTCAGATTTGCTCCTTCCCGTTTGCTCGACTCGAGTACTCGTATTACAATTGCATTGCGCTCAATTTGGATTGAATTATATCGAGTCCACTCTGTTTTCACAAACGTTAAGCACCCCGTTAATGGCCTCGAACTGCGGCCAAATTTTTAAATTAAAAATAATAATAAATTTTAGTTTTTGAAAAAAAATTTATAAATATTTTTTTAACTTATTTTTCAAGGTTACTTTGGTGAAATGGAACGAGCCGTATCAGAAATTGGCGTCTTGTGATAGCAGTGGGATAATATTTGTGTGGATTAAATACGAGGGACGATGGTCGATCGAACTCATCAACGATAGAAATACTCAAGTAAATAATATTTTTAAAAAATCGATTTTTATATTTTTTTAAAAAAATATTTTTTTTATTTTTTTATTTTTTCAGGTGACCGATTTTTCTTGGAGCCACGATGGTCGCATGGCACTTATCTGTTATCAGGATGGATTCGTTTTGGTGGGGTCGGTGGCTGGGCAGAGATATTGGTCGTCCATGCTCAATCTGGAGAGCACCATCACTTGTGGCATCTGGACCCCCGACGACCAACACGTTAGATTTTTTTTATTTTTTATTTTTTTTTATTAAATTTGATCGATGGAATGTAATTTGAGGTGTTTTTACGTGTGTGACAGGTTTATTTCGGGACGACCGACGGTCAAATCGTGGTGATGGACGTGCACGGTACAATGGTCGCTCAAGTGGGCGTCATGGATGACATGGCCATCGTGGGAATGACTTGGTCGTGCGAAAAATTCAAAATGGAGGAAACGGAGGACGACAGCACGGATGGAAGTGACTCGAAAAGAAGTACAAGTGTGTTATTGTTTTTTTTTTTTTATATTAATAAAATTCAATAAAATTCAATAAAAAAAATGAAATTATTGTAGCGTTCAGAATGAATGGACGAAACGTCGTTCTGGCTGTTTGTTTTCGCAACGGCGTCGTTTACATAATGAAAAACTACGACGATCTGACGCCAATAATTATCCACACGTCACTAAAAGGTTTTTTTTTTTAAATTTAAATGAAATTAAATTAAATTAAATTAAATTAAATTAAATTATTAATAAATTGTAAACTAGGGATCAAAATGGAGTGGTCAAATTCGGGCGAGATGTTGGCGATCTGCGGCATCGCCGGTGAAAGCAAATGCGGGGAATATCTGAACGTTGTGAAGTTCTTTTCCGAGTTGGGTTCGCTCCGATACAGCGTCTCAGTTCCTAACACTCAGGTGCGTGTCAATTGTGGAGCCGGGGTTGTCTGCGATAAGCATTTGACGCATATTGGCTCGTTTCAGCACCCCGTGTCGGCGATGACGTGGGGACACAACGATAAACGACTGTTCATTGCCACCGGCTGTCATATTCATATCGCGTGGGTGAATCGCAAAATGGCTTCGTTGCAACTGCTTTCCAGGCTCGTCGTTCATTCGCACCTCTCCGACGAAGCCCAAGCGGTCCAATTACGCATTCCCCGCTGCTTAAGTGTCCTCCTTTCTGGACTTTTTGTCCAGACCATTAAGGTAAAAAAAAAAAATTGTTTAAAAAATTAAAAAAAAAAATTTATGTTAATTAAAAATTTTGTTTTTGTTTAGTGCTACATTCCCGAGCCTTGTTCGATGCGGCAGTTTGTAAGTCGGCCACCTGGCGGCAACGCGCGGCTTCATTGCACGATGATTCGGCACGACGACGATTTGAATTTAACCAGTGGCACGTGTTATACTTTATATCTGGAATACTTGGGAGGTCTGGTGCCTTTACTCAAGGGGAAACGCACGAGCAAAATCCGACCGGAGTTCGTCATTTACGACCCGCAGACGTCAGGTTAATTGAAAATGCAAATGGCAGTGATTAAACTCACTCACTTTTGTCTCGGATATCGATTTTAGACTCGTCGTCGAGCACCGAGTCTGTGGGTGACAGCAGCAGCAGCAGCGGAGGCGGAGGCGGAGGCAAAAGTGGTCACGGCTTCGTCAACGGGTTTCACGTGAATAACAACGTTTCCGATTTATCGGATAGCGATTACGAGGACAGTTGCGCCTCGCCGAGGTTGCAGAGACGGAGGAAGCTACGACGGCGGTTGTTGAGGGAGCAGTATATGGACACCGAGCAGAGACTCGTTGACGAGTTGGCGTATATTGATACCTTACCCGAAGTAGAAAATTAATTTAATTAAAAATAAAATTTAATTTTAATTAATTAATTAATTTTTTTTTTTTTAGCACGAAAAGTTGGTGGAAGTGACGTCGAACATTTGGGGCACGAAATTTAAGATCCACGGGGTTTCGTCGTTCCTTCCGGCGAATTTAGGCCAAGTGACGTACAAGACGAGCTTACTGCATCTGCAACCGCGGCAAATGACGCTGGTCATCACGGAGCTGCGCGACGACATCCAACCGGATCGCGACCCCAACTTTAATCCAAATGCCTTCTCCGAGGACGAGGACGAACAAATTGGTAAATCGATCCCGATTCGCCAAGAAGCGTTTATTTCACGCGTTTTTTTTTTCATTTAGTTTTAGGTGACGGTAACAACAACAACACGAACAACGGACCGCACTCGTTCAAGGACAGAATTCCCGTGGCCCCGATGACCCCTCGGAGAGAGATCCCCGTGGCGGGCAACGGCGGCGACTGGGTCACTCAGAGGAACGCCAGGGGCAACGGACCCCGGCGCACGGGCTGCTCGAAACCACCCGAGACCCCCGCTCGATTCGCGTCGCTGGCGCAGCCGGAAGTGGACAGCGAATCGGACGAGTATCCGTACGTGAATTTCACTGCCAACAACGAACTGCTGAACTTGCTCGACAAATCCAAGAGAGGCAGGAGCCACTCGAGCAGGACGGAAGCGTCCGCCTCGTCCTCGTCGACCCCCGTCTCGCCCGCTCCGACCAGACGTTTCTGCGACTCGGACGACACGGCCACCCAGACCAGGCTCCCGCAACTGGGCGCCGTACCCAAAGCGAACGTGATCCGAGCGGCCAAGGAAACGAACAAATTGAACGCGTTCTCGCCGCTGGGCGTTGACAACTGCGCCGGCACGCCGCCGACCGCGCCCGTTTTGGTGAAGCCGCCGTCGAATTTTCCGCCGCGGTGGGCGGAAAACGCGCGGGACTTGAAATACATCGACGACGACGACGAGACGACGATGGAACGCATCCTGAGGAGTCCGGCGAACGGGCCGCACCAAGCGCGCCTGCTGAGTCGCTACCGGAGCCGCAGCGTGAGCTACCTCAACTCGGTAGACGTGCTCAGCATGTCGGCGACGGGCGACATGACGCGCACGGGCTCGCTGCGCGAAACTAAGCGGCGGCTGGTGCTGTCGCCCAACCGACCGTCGCGGCCCCGCACGAAGCTGCAGCAGTGCGGCAAGAGTCGGAGCTTGGATTCGGGCATGTTGTCCAAGGAAGTGCCGTTCGGACCTATGCAATCGACGCCGCACGTGAAGAAGAAACCGCAGCAGACGCAGCAGACGCCGCACACGCAGCAGACTCGGCAGACGCCGCGCACGCAGCCGGTGGCGGTGGCGGTGGCGGTTGCGGTCGAGCCGACCGAGCGCATGTGCCAGGCGGTGGCCAGCAAGTTGATGGACTACGGGTGCCTGGGGGAGACGCGGTCGCGGCACGCCAGCAAGGACGTGCAGAACGGCACGTCGTCGTCGTCGTCGTCCTTGTCCACTTCGCCTCTAAGTAAAAGTTTGTCTTCCACTCCCACGCATTCCAGCAAAGGAGCCAAACGTCCAAAAAGCTCTTCGCCAATCAGGAAAGCGCTGTTGAACAGCCCTCTCCTGTCTCGTCGCTCCCGACGCGCCAAAGTGATCGAGAGTTCGGACGATGAAGTGGCCTTCAGTGGGGACGAGCTCCTCACGCACTCGTACAAAGATCTCGAGAACTTCCAGAAAGCGCAGATCAGGCAAAAGGTGACAAATAGTTTTTAAAAAATTCGAAAAATTTAGGACAAAGTTTGAAAATAATTCGAAAAACTTTAAAAACTTCAATAAAATTTAAAGAAATTTAATAAAATTCAAAGAAATTCAATAAAATTCAAAGAAATTTAATAAAATTCAAAGAAATTTAATAAAATTTAAAGAAACTCAATAAAATTCAAAATAAATCAAAGAAACTCAATAAAAATTCAATAATATTCAAAGAAATTTAAAGGAACTCAAAGGAACTCAACAAAAATTTAAAAAAATTCAATGTTTAAATTTTTTTTAATTTTTGTAGTTACGAAAAGGTCGAACTTCGTCCGAGAACGGAACGTGCAGTCCGGTGGCCGCACGCAGGAGGGAGTTTATTATGTACAACAAGGCGCCACTGTGGAATGAGAACAGTCAGGTGTACCAGTTGGACTTTGGCGGTCGAGTCACGCAAGAATCGGCCAAGAATTTCCAGATCGAATTTAAAGGCAAACAAGTAAATCCAGTTCATTCCCATCGCTCTCAACACCGATTTTAATTCCAATTCATTTTAGGTGATGCAATTCGGTCGCATTGACGGCAATGCGTACACCCTCGATTTCCAGTACCCATTTACAGCCATCCAGGCGTTCGCCGTCGCGTTAGCCAACGTGACTCAAAGGCTCAAATGACTAACCGTCTCTTTATGAAGCAATTTCTTTATTCTTTTATAAGTTAAATAAGTTGACGACCCTCTGTTCGGTTTTGTTGAGGGTGAAATTCTATTTTTTGCCATCATATTCTGTGATGTTCAGTTTCATCGTTCAAGTTTTTCCACTTTTACTTTAAAAAAAAAACAAAAAAAAAAACATTTCTAGTATTATCCGCTGTTTGTTAGGGGAAACCAACGAATAATAATTCTTATTATTTTGATTTTACGTGCTCATAATTCATTCATAGCTCAAAACTTTTCTAACGGAGTATTTTGAACGAGCTGATTGTGTGGTAAAACGGAAGGAAATGCACGTAAATATTGTAAATAACAGTAGAAAGTGAAAAATTGATGTTAACAATACTAAGTGGGTTTGAAACAGTATTTGATTTGATTTGATTTGATTTGTTTTAGTCTAGTCGATGTGGCTTTACAACATTTCCTGTTGATATAGTATTTTAAAAAATAATTTTTGCAATTTTTTTGTTGTGCTTTTATTTAATTGGAAGGCACTGAGGGCTTAGAACATATCACTTATTATTATTTGCTGATTTAGTGATTTAGCGTGTTTTATAATTGTAATTTTTGTTACTAAAAGTGAGTACCGTTCAGTACAGTATGTTTAATCTACTACCTCAAAAGAGATTCTTTTATTGAGCAAACTGAGTTAGTGATCCAATTGTGATACATATATGAGTTGCAAAATCAAGTGTTTTAGATTGTAAACAAAGTTTTATTAAGTTATAATTGTTGGGATGAGAATTGAGATGAGTTTGGTAATAATTAGGTGGACAGTTTTTGCGTGTTGTTGATGAAGTCGAGTGTTTGTGTATTGATCATTATTATCTAAGTTGACATTTCGTTTAATACTCTCACGATGGATGGAAATGCAGCACAACGTGTTTTTTGTCATGTTTTTTTTGAACAATTTTTTTTGATTTTGATTTTTCCAACACTCACGTTATACCTTAAGTAATCAATGCATCGTTTACTAATAAGAAGAAGAAAAAAAAAGATTTTTTTATTTGATTTTTGTGTTTTAGATTTTTTATTTCGTGTTAAATCGAAGTGGGGAAAATGAAAACAAAAGTTTTATTTGATTCTCACGTTCTGTAGCCAACTTGTGAAATGGACACAGAAAAGTTTGGGGAATTGAGTTGAGTTTTTTTTTTGTTTTTGTTTTTTTTCCAGTGTAGCTTCTTGTGTACGATTTCGTGTGATCGGAGAAAGGAAATAATTCTACTTAATCATTGTAACGTTTGGATAAAACCAAACATTTTTTGTTTGTTAAGAAACGATGATTAAACATGATTATATCACCCTGAGAATCAATTACACGTTTGTAAACAAGTTTTTTTTACAGATTGAAATCATTTTTCTGGTGTCGTACTACGGAGCTCAAAAATTTGTAGTTTCGAGGTTTTGCCGTTGGATGGCGATGGCGATGGTGGTAAGTCCGTTGGCGGGCACTAGGTTTCATTACTCACTGCAGCTCAACGTAAGTTACGCAACGTTAAGTTTTTTTGTTTTGTTTTTATATTTAATGTGTTTAGTACACCACGCGTAGATGGACTCATTGTTCATTATTCTAAAAGGGTTAGTACCTTGTAGTTTACTGTTTACTACGAGTTTAATTTTTCACAAGAAAAACAGTACACTTTGATATTGGGCAGTAGCTACTAGGGTGTTTGGTACGGGTTATTTATCGACTCATTTGGTCGAAATATTTGAACACGTGATCTGTCTTCCGGAGTTGTCTCGCACCGATTGCTCAACAGTCGTAACCTCGGTGCGAGATTACGATTTCTACGATTTTTCTATTATCTTTTGGCTTTCGTTATCAAAGTTACACGTATAAAAATAAATACGACACGACGGCGACCAAAGTTGGCCTTGTACCGATACCCGGATATTGAAGAACGACATCAAACACGGCCACGGACATTTATTTGTAAGACATTTATTGTAAAACATTTATTTGTAAGAAATTGGCAAAAACTCACGCTATTTCGAGAAGCATTTCAATTTGTGGGGGCAGGTTTTTACACATTTGACATTTTTCTTGCAGAAAATAATGGAAAACGCCGAATTGTACGCGAGTTCGAACGCGCTTGCAAAACGAGACGCGGCCACCGTGTTGAACGAGTTCGTGCC